>CM076578.1:1091028463-1091131089 GCA_034641835.2 Pinus albicaulis
TGAGCCTAGTTGAAGATCTACTGGAGAAAGAAAGTTCAAGGATTTCTTTTGTAATATCAAGTTCATCATTGCATCCATATTGTTGTTTGTCTATTGCTGGAAACTCATTAAAATTTTCCCACAAAATTAGGCTTCATATTAGGAAAAAGTCTGTCATTTGAAGAAGGGCTTTGGTTGAGGTGTTCCTATCAATTTCCCTTGCCGATTACTATTAAGTTAGACAAATTACTGCTGTCATTTCAGTTCATGGTAGGACACATTTGCAGTTTCTAGTACAATCACCCCTTTTGTTGCCATGAGTGTGTATTAAGGAGCACCTTTGTAAGGGCTCTTATGTAATTTCTGCAATCTGGAAAAAAAATTCATAGGTTGAGTTTTTGGCATGTTGTAACAGCACTATCGTGCCATCCACATTCACAATCTCAAACCCTCTTAAGGTTGCCGCTTGACTCCATTTTCCCTAAATGGATAGGCACTAATACCCACTAATCCCAGTCTTACATCACAATATATGTCTAAATCTATCTCATATTTTAATTAAGGAAACCCCCCTTGTTCCAGGCGATAGAAAGCCGAACGCAAGAGAGGACAATATTGTGGTGGCAACAAACAAACCATCTTAGTTCCCCTAAAGGTTGTACATGTGTTTTAAGGCTTTACCACTTAAAGTGTAGGTTTGTGAGGTAACAAGAATCATCAATGTATCTTAGCATTTTTATAAATGTCGATGCTGGGCATTGACCTAGTTAGAAACAAGAAAGTTGAAACAAGAAGTCTTTATGTTAGATAGAAAAACAGCTCAGGATAGTAACTACGGATTCACCCCTTCAATATTTTAAAATATTAGAGTTTGTGCTTTGTTTTTGGTTTACAGTTTCATCATTACCATAGATCCATTTTAACAATCTGTGATACCAATGCTTTAATGGTGTAAATTCAAAGAAAATAGATGACCACACTGCATGGATGTGATATTTCAAATCATATGACATCATCTTCAAAAGCAGAGGAAAAATGAGGATGGGTATGAGAAATATCTTCTTTGTAATAGAATGGGTGGGACAGAATGATGGCCTGCAGAATTAAAAAACCTAAAAGAGTTGCAGGATGCTCTGCTTACACTCAAGGAGATACACATTTTCCTTGAGAGGGATCACTACAATGTGGTCCTTCAAGGGGAAATGAAAGTTTGTAAGGAAATGGACTGCATTACAAGGGGTGCCAGGGTGCATTCTCAACTATAGTGGATTTTTTGAAGGGGATTAAGGATCCAAAATCCAAAGTCTACTTTGACTACTTGAAAGGAAAAGTGACAGTTACAAGATTCTTCGTTTGCATCAGCAGGATGAATCTCTTGCAGAGGATCAAACAAAGGTCAAAGGCATGTTCCGATTGCATTTTCAAAATATTTTCTCTTAATGCTTTTACAGATCATGTGGTGGATGTCAGGAACGCTCATTGTAGAGTCATTCCATGCAAGATTTATATCTATTGGTGTAGTGATTGAGTCAAATTGGATAGTGACTTCTCAAAAGAGAGGGGTTTTTTTAGCTCTTAGTTCTATGAAGAATATCAAGTAATCGGAAATGGATGGCCTTTGTTGTGATTTTTTCATCAGGAATGGATGGCCTTCATTCTGATTTCCACAAGGCCATGTTGAACACAATACAAGATTATTTCTATTGTTTGACAGCTAAAAATTTCTCTTCTAAAAGGCTATCTAAATCTCTCAGTCAAGGACTTAGTAAACAAATTACCAAGAATGTAGCTAGGGGCACTATTGGAGGTTGGAGCCTCATTACTTTCCTCGGTGTCTCATACAAGATCATGGCTAAAGCAATGGCTCTCAATTGCATGGAAGGTAGTTCAACAAGAGAAGACAGGTTTTGTACAGGGTCCAATTATTCTAGACACGTAATCTAGACTCAAGAGGCCTTGGAATGGGCTTGAGACAGTGGCTACCAGCCTTGTTTTCTGCAGATTGAAGCTTCATCACAGACATGTTAGTTTTGCTTGTACTGCTGTCTGACCCTACACTATTCATTCCAAACCGTATTGCCCTTTGGCCTTGCTGTTACTTGCTTTATCTACAATGTCCGGTACTTTAGACCTTACATGAATGACATTAGTTCCACCAAATAGGTTGTGAGCACTTCCCAATATTTCCTGCACAGATTTTAGATTGGCCATTTAAACATTAAACCTGACATACGGTTCATCACGGAGAAGATGATTAAAGGTTTGGAGGAGACCTGATAAACACCTGCAAGGAACAATCCCATGTAGTACAGTTCTCCTTCACACAAATGGTGCATAGAGAGCACACTTTCAACCTTCCCACTAGGTCCAATAAAGTGTTCTATTTTTCCATCACTGTCACATGTCAAATCAGCCAAGGTTGCCTATGTATTTGGCTTCTCATGTAACTGATGCAAAGGAATTATAGGGAAAACTTGATTTATGGCCCATGAATTAGGTATGGAATGGAAAATAGATAAGTTGATTTGTCACTGCTAAGTATTTCTTAGGCTTATCTACTTCATCTGGTAACTCAGAGTCTACAAAATTTTAAGACACTAAATGAAATAGAATCATAGACATCTTCAACTTGTTCCCTATGCTAAAGACTTAGGAAACCAAGCTTAAATAAGCTATGGGCTTCTTTTTTTAACCAATTTGCATCATTGTAAACTTCCTGTACATTTTGTTGGCAGATAGTTTTTTTGATATCATATAAAGTTAATTCACCAGGATTGCAATCTTTCCGAAGTTGTATTTGTATGATATGGAACAACTGAACATGCATGCAATTCACTTGAATGCATATCCTCTTGAACAACTGTACCTGAAGTTTGGACCACGATGTGTGGCCATGGTGAACACACTAATCTCTAATGCGTCAACATTTCTCCTTGTTAGTAACTCATTATCCCCTGAAATTTTGCTAAATCAATCTATTTGTCAAGGGTGGCCCTTTGCCCCAGATTTTTATATTTGAAAATGGATGCCCTGGCTCACCTATTTGAAGTTGCTGGCATTCAGGGGCAAGTGAAGGACATCTTACATCCTGATGGGTTAGACATGGTCAACAATCATTTTGCTAATGGATCCTTTATTTCTATGAGTGTTAAGCAGAGCTTGGTTGATGGTGATCATACTTGTTTGCACATCTTTGGATCTACATTAGATGTTGTGGTTAGTGACCACGAGACAAATTTTTAGTTGTTAGAGTTAGACTCTCAGCCTACTAGATTCCCACAGCTCGGACTTATGTTCGACCAAAGGGTAATTGTGAGGTATCTAGGCATTGCATTTGAAATTTTGAAGTGGGTCTTTCATCAGTGGCTATCCAAGATTGGTGTACCGTGTCTTCAAAAATTTTGGAGTAAGCATTAATTTTGGCATCATAAGGACCTCTCATTAGATGGGAAGTTGACAAGGGGGTTGGACAGATCCTCTATGCCTCACACGTTTATTATGTATCTTGTTGGTTGCCTAGTAAGACTCAATTTCAGCATTTAGAGCAGATCATGCAATCATACCTGTGGTAAAAGTATGGTGGGAAGGACAATATTCCACAAGGATTGGGGGGCTCATCCCTTGGCCAATGTGTTGAAAAATAACATTGCGACATCAAGGCCATTTTGCAGGGATGCAGGGTGGATCTTTGGTCAGTCCTTGCAGTAGTATCAACCACAAAGGCTTTAACCTTTGTTGCTTTAGCAGAATCTATTAACTCCAACTCTCAATGCAAGATGGGGTGTCGGTTGATCTAGAAGACAGGTGAGCACACAAATTACACCGTTTCTAAACTGTTTGGAAAGATAATCAGGACCAATATTTAGTTCTCCTTCAATGCCGCGCTCACTAGTGTGCTACCTTTTTTGGTAATTGTAGCTATTTGGTCCACTCTTCCTTCATTGGGATTTGGTAGTGATTGAGAGTCTCTGCTCTGTTTTCCCTAGGAAGATTAAGTGTAAGTTAGCAAAAATTTAGTTATCTGTCTACTTTTTGTTCCATTCATATGTTTACTTTTTGTTCCATGTGGTGTAATGAGGTACATGACTAGCTATTAACTGTGGATGAATTATGGATAAGAGATGCTCAATATTTATATTCGGTAACCTATACAGACTTCATTTCTACTTTGCTAGTCATCATCAAAATGGAACCCCCAAAGGGAGGACAATTTAAGTCAAATTTTGATAAGGCTGCAAAAAGAGATCCCAGAAGAGCAGTTAGTCGAAGGGTAATAACGAGCAGGAATGGGGAGATGATTGCAGTATATATGGAAAAAATAGGAATCAACATCAAAAATCAAGCAGGAATGAGGGATCTTATAGAAGAGTTAAATTTTTCCTAGGCCTATCCTAGAAAGAGTGGCAATGGAATGGAGTGGAATTCTTAGATTATAATCAATGTTGTGATAACAAAATGCATTTCTTCTCGAATTTGGAAGTTTGAACCCCCAATGTCAATGGATTAAAAGGAGGTTTCGGCAGAAAGGTTAGAAATAGATCTCATTATGCTACAAGAGCAGCCAACAAGGTTGTTGATTGGCTTTCTAACATGCCATTGAGTGGCAAGTATATGACATCAAGATTTTCAAAACCTGAGGTTCAAAGGAAGAATAATGAATTATTGAAATTAATAGTAAGTCAAAATGTTGAGACTTAGAAAAAACACTAGGCCTTGGGGAGCTGACATAGATGTCCCTCTTTTTCCAATTAGAAAGATTAAGGTAGGATACCTTAAGTTGCAGGACATCAAATTTATGGACTGATTGCAAATCCCTCCATAATTTGCGACAATGGTGGCAGCCATTAGTGATTAGTATAAATCATAGTTTAATTCTTATGAAGTTTCTGTTTGTTTTCACACCTGGAGAAGAACTGGGCTTGTTAATTCACTTTCTCTCTGCATTATCTCAGTCTCTATTAGCCATTAGCAATAAGAAGAAGGCAAGAAAGGAGGGGAGAAAATCCCAAACGCTCCCTCAAGGAACTGTGAGGAAAGAGGGTCTTGCCTGTCAATTGCATAATTAAAAACGATGGAAATCCTCTAAGGAGACAGTCCAGATTGACAAGCAATATGTTCATAGGCAGGAAGAGTCCTTCACGTGGAATGATACTAAGCAACCCTCTGGGAAGTGAAAATTTTCCTTGAACATGTGCTCCTCAAACAATAAATTCACGAGCCACTTGTTAGTGTGGGTGAGAGATTTCAATGACTGGAGGATAATACTCTGTTTTTTAGGTTGGAGGTGAGAGAAATCATCAGGGAGGCAATGGAAAAAGCTACGGCATAGTTTTCTAAGTGAGTGTGGAAGCATGAGGAGGACAAGAGGGTTGATGATATTGATTTAAGGATAGAACATTTCTACAAGCTTGACCGCATTTTCCAGCTTTCCCAGTTCAATGCAAAACTAAGTTCAAAGTCAAGGAGATTAGATTGTACACTGATGGTTCAAAGAGAACAAGCGACTAAGTGGATGCCAACAAGGTGCTACTTAGCCACTGGGAGAGGTGCTTGGAGCAGCTGCCTCACTTAATCATTCTGCCAGTGATGAGCTCAAACAACAGTGATGACAACCCAAGCCAAAAAACAAGGCAATCCATAAAATGTACAATAAATCCCCATTATGCTTATTAGTTGTTAAAGGAGGGACAAACAGTCTTTGTATTGTTACTGCTCTTAATAATGCTGAAAAAAATTGATTCAAACATCAAAAATACTCTGAAATCCTCTTGTACATGTAGCTGATAACAATGTTTCCAGAAACAAGAATGCAGATGGAAAAAAATTAGGAATTGGGAAGCGTGAATCCCAAAAAATAGAAATTTTCAAAAAAAAAAATGAGAACATGAAAGATAAATAAGATATAAAACAGTATAAATGCAAATATATTTCAATATTTTACTTCTTAAACGATAAAGCATGAGAAATTACATCATGATTCATGGTTCATATGAAAAGGATGAATAACTTTTTTTTTTCAAAGAAAACCTCCCAAGATCCCCCCACTCCCCCTTCCCCCAAATATCCAAATGGAGAGTAGGAAAATCACCAACCACAACAGCAGCTGGAAACCCTGACAGACTCGACTGGCTTTGAACCTGTGACCTATGCCATACCCATCAACAACATGCCTTTGGTAGACGGTTCAACTAATTGATCCAACCCTTATGCCTACATAACTATTATTTATTAGCCAAATTTTGGAATTTAAAATGACTACAGACCAAATTGTGGAAGCTGCAAAAATTGAGTTATGAAGATCAAATCAAAGCATTAGTGCAACTACTCCACAATCTCATCATCCTTGTAAACAACCAAAGACCACCATGGAGAGCAGGACAACCACTAGCCACAACAGCAGCTAGAAACCCTGACAGACTCGACTGGCTTTGAAACCTGTGACCTATGCCATTCCCATAAACAACATGCTTTTGGCATATGGTTCAACTAATTGAGCCAACCCTGGGGCCTACATAACTATTATTTATTAGGAAAATTTTTGAATTTACAATATGACTACACACCAAATTGTGGAAGCTACAAAAATTGAGTTATGAAGATCAGCTCAAAGCATTAGTGCAACTGCTCCACAATCTCATCACCCTTGTAAACAGCCAAAGACCACCCTGTGTTCATCATCCAATTTCTTGTTTACTCTGCAAGCCAGAGCCTACATCATAGTGGACAACAGAGTGCCTGAAGAATGGATGGATGAATTAACTAAAAGGGTTTTTATTCCATTATTTGGCATTTGTATGCACATCCTAATTTATACATTTGTTCAATGAACTTTCAACTTATGTACTCTTTTATTTATTACCTCATTTTACTCTGACATAGGGAAATGAATTTTTAACTTTGATATGTTCATTAAATTAATTCTTGGTAGGGTGCATTATTTGCTGATATAAAAAAAAATTGTAAACAATTCTCAGATGATGTTTTTAAAAGATATCCCAGAAAAATTTCGCTAGGCCAGGGAAATGCTACTTCTTTTATCTTTTTTTCCATCCCTGATACCCTCCCTTCATACCTGACTGTCGGCATCTTCAACTTTATCTCAGTTACCAAGATAACAGACATTTCTTTGACAATTCAATTGGTTATATTTCCTTCTCCATAGAAAGCTCTACTAGTGATGTTCCCAATACATCATTCTGAGTGAGACAGAAATGGAGATGGAAAGATTAAAGAAAAATGAACCTCGATCCTTGAAATAAACATTATGGTCATTAAACAATATATACTTAACAGGGAAGACAAAGTAATAGATAAAGACAAGATAATTTTATCAACGTCCAACGAATGACCACAAAAAGGTCAATGGGACTGATGGTTACAATGATTATAGCATACTAGCTGGTGGACCAAACGGTCCCCTTTCTTTATAAGAGCAGGAAAAGAAAAAATACAAAGAATACGAAATTAAAAGTCTGGATGACTGAAACATCTTGACAATGAGTTGTGGTGAAGAAGTCCTGGAGGAGAAGGATGAGCCTCCTGAGTGGGGGGAGACTCCTCCTAGCATCCGAGGCCGTTAGAAGAGGACTTAAGGAAACTTGTCAATGTTTGTTGCCCTAAAGAGGAGTTCGACTACTGCCGCTGCCGTCAGGAGGATTTGGGGTGCCCCCTGGAGATGGGGAGGTGCCTGGTTCTGGATCGCTGATGGGCTCTAGTGGGACGAGATTCCCAGATCCGCACTAACTTGGAGTCATGGTCTAAGGATCGATCGGTGGCTCTCTTGGTGCCCTGCGATGTTGGGAGTTCTCTGAAGAAGTCAATGATCTTTTGTGTGGTGGCCAAGGCGGACGAAAGTTGGAGTAGATTCAAACGGTGTCTGAAGGTCTCCTGGAGGTAAACTGCCAAGCATCTCTGGTTAGTGTATCTAAGGAAGTTGACTAATAAGCAATAAAAGCGCCTACGGATCCCATAGTAGATGGGGCATCTGAAGATGAAGTGTGACTCGTTTTCCACCTCTTGTAAGTGACAAAGTTGACAAATCCTCTCCGTCTTGTCAATATGGTGGTTTGTTTCCACCCGAAGCTTGTGTGATCCAACTCTGAGCTGCCCAAGGGGGATCCTGATGGCATGAATCCAATGTTGGAGGGTATAAGGGGGTCGAGTGATGAGTCCATCTCTGATCTCCAGGAAGTGCTCAGTGTAAAAGGCCACCTTTGGGCGTAGACTGCTCAAAGGATTGACGCATTTAGTCCCTTAGTTAAATAAGGGACTTAGCCTGGAAGAATAAAAACCTATTTAAGACCAAGAGTGAAGGATAGTAGATATGAAAAAGAGACCCCTACCTATGAAGTACACAGCTCACCAAAGAGATAAGGTTGATAAGGAAGCCTAGCAAACTGGAAAAAACCGAAATCTAGATAATTAATAATGTACAAACACAATAATTGACCAAACAACACAGAATTCCACTAGAAATCCAAAAAATGGGCACTCCACGTAACATGCTTCTATATGTCACATAATAATATCTACTTTAAGATTTGCTAATAAAAACCACATCATAATATCTTTCAATATTCGTTAGTAGATGTTGTATAACAATATCTTTCTAGATGTGTTAGTCATTCAAGTCTCCATTAAGAAAAACCTAGGAAAAGGAAATATTGTAGGGAAGCACTCCCCTTGCTCAACTTTCAAGCAAGTATCTACAATAGTGCACTCCCAAAATACTCTCGATCGAGTGTTTTCAAGCAAGGTTACTTGGGAGCGGAAGCGAAAACGGGGAGCGGGAGCGGGAGCGCCATTTTCAAAAGCTCCCGGTCCGGGAGCATTTCGAGTAGCGTTTTTTTAATATATATATATATATTTTATTTTTTATATTTTGATGCATATATGTCAACAAAAGCATGTAGAATGATGAATTAGACATAAAAAAACATAGATTGAACCAAAGGTATCTTTGTCATTACCTCTAGATTCGTATAGGGATATTTGTCATTAATATCACCCTCTAAGCATTGGCTCTGGGAGCGTGCTCCAAGAGCGGGTTCGAGGGAGCGCGCTCAAGGAGCGGGTTTGATAGGGGGGAGGAACTCCGCCGCAACCTTGTTTCCAAGAGCACGCTCACAATCTACATATTCATGTTGTCTAGAGAATGTTGAACACTCCCCAAAGAGTAGGGCTAGTCCCAAGACAATTAGAAAAGCTATTTTTACTTTTTTTAAAACAAGTTGGGGCCTACGAGAAGGCCCCAATAGGTCTCATGTGCTCAATGAAGGGGGTTTAGAGCTTTATAAATTCCTAATTCCTCTTCATTTCTCCTTGCATTTTTCTTTTCAAAAAATAAAGGTTTGATTGTTAAAGGTCATCAATTTTGGTAGAATATCTACCATTCAAACCCAAGAACTAAGCCAACGGAAGTCCCTCATGGGAAAATTTCTTGCAGTAATTCCTATAATTAAACAATTAAAAAAATGCAGTTAGCTACCTCTTGAGTGGGTTTAGTAGCCTCTAGAAGCTTCTCCTTTAGCATAGAGGCTTAATCCTACTTGTCTGAGTCCATGTCATTTCTTCGAGATCCAATTTCTTTGCTTTGGGACCCTTGGGAGCATGGGTCCAAGAAAATCCGAGGCCATTTTGCATTATGATTTGGTATGTGTGGTTCGATGCTATCACAGCAAGAGCTTGCAGTACACCATGGAGTCTCATAAATCTCAGCAAAGGTCTCAGGTACTGTGTTAATAAGAATAATACTCTATGTTACAGTGTTGATCAGTGCCAGGTGCTATATCATAATGTATAACCTCGGCACTTCTAGGTACTCTGCTCACTGATGTTATGATGCTAAGATGCTCGAAGCTACTTGGTGTTGAAAAGTTTGTTTTGTTTTTGTTAATGCAGTTTGGATTGGATGGTGACTTCTGGAAGTTGAAGCCCGAAGTGAAGGCCCTAAGCTTCAAGAGTTTCACTATCATATGTAAAATAAAGCTACCAGAAGAAGGAAGATTTCATACTTTCAGTTAAAAGACATTTCGAGGCATCTGACCTGCTGTTCTTGACTTTTCACAAGGAAAAGCCATCCCCAAGTGGAGCCAGTGTTAGCCTCCTATACCAATAGGTTTCATCTTTCATGATTGTCTTGATTGAAATTATGGAATATGTTCAAACCTTCTTTAGTGAACAAAGGTGTTCCATATTCTTGAAAAACCAAAAAATCAAAAAATTTAAAAAATGTAAAGAGGGTATACCCTAAAAGAAAGATCAAAGGGTAAAAAGAATAAAATGGTCAAAAAGAGAAAGAAATGAACCCCAAGCAAAAAAATAGACCAAGGAAAGTGTGCAAATCCAAATGCCACTACTATTTCATTTTTGTAATAAAGCAATTGTGTGCAGCTTTTCAAACCTTTGCCACAATTCATGAATAAGTCAAACTGTTTAAACTTGGCTTACTCATATTTCAATTTCATGTTGTAGATTAGAGAATAAATATCTGACCAAACAGTTTAATCTTGGCAGATAAGTAGATAGGTAGAGTTAATAAGAGGTGCTCAACAGCTTAATCTGAGCCCTTGGATGTAATAAGGGTAGAATTAGATAGATTTGCCTTGTAAAAAGAAAAGATTGAAAAGGGTTTGCAAGTCTAAATGCACCCTAATAAAGAAGAGAAAATGGTAGTGTTAAGTAGATAGGGTAGGTAGATGGTGCTGCAAAGTGTTATCTGATGAATGATGCTGCTATATGTTTTTGATCCTTTACTTTCATCACAAGTACTAAAGCAGGAAATACACTGGAAGATTACAGTGAGCAAAGTAAAAATCATTAACTTCCCTCATCACTTTCCCCTCAAAAGTTTTACTAATTTCCCCCAAAGTACTAAGATTTTTGGAGATCAAAGGGGCTCAAGGCATTTCCTTGACTTCTGGAGGGACCGGACCCTCGGCCTAATGATCAAAAAGACCTAAGTACTTGAGATAATCCATCATTATGATCATCCATCTTTAACTTTGTTCTAAGTAAAATCCTATTTTACTTAGGAAACTCATGCAAAATTCCATAAAAATCCCTCAAGATAACTTGCTATTCTAAGTTTAAGTGTTGAAGATAAGATATTGCAATTTACTTCAAAAGTTATCACTTCATTAGATATGCAAAATGTTTTGAGTTTCCTTGTCCTTTGCCATATTTACATTTAACTCTATTGTACTAAATCCCTAATAAAATACCTTATCCTAAGTATATAACTCCCTTTTCATAAATATCCCAAAAACCCTTATATTATATAGTTTAACCAAAGTAATAATTTTCCCAAGTATTCATTAAAAACCCCGCTTTACAAACCCTTTGGTTAAATATATCTTTATATTATAATCCTGCCCTTATGGTAATTAAATAATGTTTATTGGTTACCATATAATAAAATATATATACAAAAAAATTTAAACATGCGATATGTATGTTTAAAACGCAAAAATATGAATAAAACTTCGAAGAAGTTTTGCGCCACCGTGGATTGTCCACCTGGCATTCCACCTAACCAAACCCCGCCGCAACCCATTTCTTACACATTCGGGATTAATTAGTCATCAGGACTAATTAATAACCTTTTATCCGCTTATTAAATATTCCCCGGAGTGATTAAATAACGTTAAAAAGTGTTTAAAGCCCGACGGGCCCACATCTGAAACCTCCGCCTATTCCCCCATTGCTTCAGTCGTCGGATCAACCCTCCGCAGATCAATGGTCCACATGAACCCCGCTACCCATCCTTTGTGAGAACGTTAACCAGCGCGGAACGAGCGGTATTTGAACAGTCAACTATCCACGTGGCAAACGTTCTGTGGAATCGCTCCCCCCGCGATCAATACCACCCTCAACCAAAAGCGGTGCGGGGACTTACCGCTTACCGCTTACCACCTGACTTAGCATACGTCACCCCGTACGTCGATGACGTCATCCCTCGGAAAAATAAAAAACTCTTTTAACTTGTAAATAAAGCCATTTTTTCCATGTTTTTCCTCTTATTTTCATTATTCTGAAAACGACAGAGCTCCCGCTGTGATTTTCAAATTTCCACTGCAATTGACCAATTCACTCCAAGATTCCGCTGCGCCCGTGTTGAAGAACAGTCCCGCCATTACCTGTTACCTGTTAAAGAACCAGCTTCCGTCTAAAAGCAGGTATTTATCCTTTTTCGCCCCGACTGCAAATAAAACTCAGTGTTCTTTGTTTTTCGCTGAAATAGTGATTAAAAATCGTCACTGAGCCTTTTCCAGAGGTCTTAAAACTGTATAATTGCTCCCTGAACCACCAAATTGTGCCAATTTCCTTCATTTTAGAAATCCCGCCCGGCTTGTAAGGAAAACCAAAAACCTCCATTTTGAATCCACAAGAACCAAAATGGAGGTCCCGACAGCTCTGAATATCACTCCATTGAATGCTCCTCACCGTGAATTGGAATATTTACCTTTGATAGATGAAGATTTCCAAATTAAAGACCTGCATTTCGATGAAAGTCCCCTATTGAGTTATTGTCGCTGCAGAGACGAATACTCAAAGGGGCAAGATCTTGTAGGTTTGTGGGAATCCAATCTCCTAAGGTATCTCATCCCCTCAGTCCTTATTTTCCCAGAAATCATCCATTACTGCCATTCAAACTATGATCCCACACGGAGGGCTGTAATAGCTCCTGATCAAAGTATTCTGTTTCCCATCACTCCCCAGGCTATCAATGCCATGTTACACTTTGAACCAGACCAAGAATTAGCACCATTGTCCATGGAAGGATTGATTGAGAAAACCAGGCAATTAACCCCAGAAAAGCTAAAATCCATGTGTCATAATTTCATGTTACCTGAGCATCAGCCAAAAGGGTCTCCTCCCTATGGTTTTTACTATTTCAATACATTGGGAAGGCTCATTGTAAATATAATATCTTTTGTCTTGGGATTCAACACCAGTGAATATGTGGATGAGATAACCTTGGCTTTGCTGTCCATTTTTACTCCTGGGCAACCTCCTGAGATTAAATATGACTTTGCTTCCTTTATAGCCAACAAGATCCATGATCAATTCCTAAGGCTAGATACTGAAAAAGTTTTTAAGTACTCCTCGGTCATCTATCATCTCATTATCTACTACCAGTCAGAAAGGTTCCCTTTCCCTGTTCAAAAACTTGATGCCAAGGGTAACCCCAGGTCAGTCATATTTTGGTCCCCCATAATTCATTTTTCCTCTGATTCTCCCTATTCCTACACTGAATTCATTGACCAGTTTGTATATCCTGCAACAACTTTGTTAACAGGAATTCCTCCCCCAAGACTCAGTAATGAAATTAGAAAGACTTTGCAACTGTCAAAGAGTTATAAGGTTGGGGATTGGTATTTGTATCAAAACCATACAGTCATCAGGATTTATGGATGTGAATTACATCCATTCAGGTTACCCAAATATGTACCAATGAGGATTTTTGCCTTGGAATACTTCAGGAAAATGAACAATTCAGATGTGATCCATTTTTGTAATGTAAAGAAGAAAGCTCAGTTAAGGATCAAAAGCCAATTAGGTCCTTTCATCTGCAATTCTAGGGAGGCTGAGAGAGAGGCAAAAAATCTATTACAGAGAAAGTTCCAAACATCTTTCCGTTGGGTTCCTTATGACCCCTTTGGTTTTATTTGTGAAAAGAGATTAAAGAATAAATCATCTCCTTATATACACCACAAGATTCCTGATCTAGAACATTATGCAAATCAAGATGAATGGGTTGAAGGAACACTTGTTGAGGAAGAAAGTGAAGCTGACAAAATGAATAAAATTATGAAAGATGTTGAGAAGAACTTTGACCTAGAAACGTGTGGTCAAATGCAGGTACCCTACATTGGCACATCTTCAGCAACAACTCTACGGCAAGCATTACAGGAAAGCAGTCCATCAGTAGAAGCAGAATCCAAGGGTAAAGGGAAAGAACCTGTAGTTCAGGTCATTGAAACTTTGGTCATGGCTGAGAAACCACAAACTTCCAAAACACCTGAACAATCACAAGTTTCTCCTACTCAGGCACAGCATCCACAAGTTCCAGAGTTGCAAACTCCATTAAATGTGGAAATAGGGAAGAAGAGACAGGCTCCGGATACCACACCTCCAAAAGGGGCCTCACAGGTTCATCAAACTAAAAAACACAAATCAGATCCACCTCCAGATGTAGAAATTATAGATGAAGTATTTGATGATGGAAGGGAAGATAGTCAGCAAACTGGCACAGCAAGTGAAACAAACTTAAGCCAGAAAGGGAAAGCTTTACAAAAGCAATTAAGCACTGATGTATCCTCTTTCAGACCACCAAAGACAGACACTGGAGATATTAAAAGAACCTTCATTAATATTAAAGCAAAGAATGATCCATTGAAAATGAAGGTATATGATCAGTATATGAAGATGGCTCCCCATAATCAAGAAAGGTTAATGTCAGCATTTGACCTTTCACAAGGAAAAATGCTGATGAGCCACTTCAAGAAAAAGGTGCCAAAGCCCACTTCAGCAGCTGACTACATCAGAACAAATTTTGAAGTTCTGGCAAAGGATATCCATCCTCTGGACCAGATAGAGCTACACAGACAAACTGGGGAAATGGTCTATTCTACTCTCACCAACAAGGCCATGGCAGCTATAACGCTGCAGGATTCTTTGAATAACACTACTGCACAATTGAAAATTGAGAAGGCCTCCTCACAGGCCAAAGATAATAGAATAAAATATTTAGAAGAGATAATCATTGGTTTGGGTCACAATCCCAAAGACATTAAAGGTATTGAGGCATTGATAAAGAAGAAAGAGGATGATATAGCTGCACTCAGAAAGTAGCTAAAATTTCCAGCCTCAAGGCACCCTCAGACCCAAGAAGTCATAAAAGGGAATTCACAGGAAGAAATGATGGAGTTGCTCCTAAATATGACTGAGCGACTGAGTGAAACGGAGAAGGAACTGGAAAAAGCATTGCAGGAACAGGAAACTATCAGGCAGACTTCAACAACAGGTACTACAACAACAGGGCAGCAGATACAACCATCCCAGGTAAATACTGCTGGTTTGAATTCTGATGAATTAATAAAGCAAATGGAAAGTCTACAACTCAGGGTCACAGAAATCCAAGAAACAAAATTGCAATTAGTAAAATTGGAGGAAAAATATGACACATCTAAAAAGACAGCTGCTGATAACACCAGGGAGATAAAAAGGTTGGAAAAATTGGTTCAGGCTTTGGAAAAAGATCTTTCATTGGAGAAGCCTTTAAACAAAATAAATGACATTCTTTGGGGTAACATCATTGAATTAATAAAGGGTATTTGGCCCTCTATTCAAGCTATTTTTGAGCAAAACGAGTTGGTTAAAATCGCCCAAGAAGAAATAAACAGAACCAGAAATGAATTGAGAGGCAGGCCTGAGCAGGCCAATCAGCTCATTCAATTTTTGAATTCCAGAACAAAGCAACAGCTTGCATTGTTAGGAATTGATGATAGGACAGGCACAGTTTTGGATGTAAAGAGAGTTTTCACCAAGAGGACTTTCATGCAAAATTTAGAAAGGAAGTGCACAGACATTTTGGTTGATATCAACATTTTCAGAGAGAAATTTCAAGCTTTGTTGGATAGTGGTTTACCAAGTCCCATGCTCACAGAAGATCAAATAATAGACTTGGAAACCTATGTGAAGAGAATAAAGGCTCATGCTAAAAATACAGCTGCTTGTTCTGCTAGCTCGTCAGAATCGACATTACCAACCGGGAAAAGTATCTATGATAAAGTGAGGAATTTATTTCATCTGGAACATGAAATAAAGTATCTATTTCCGAATGAGCCTACCTTTTATAAACTTACTGAAGCAGATGAAACTTTAAGAAAGCTCAGAAGAACTATGATACCAGATGATCAATGGTGGAAGGAAATGTTGGAAATTCTATAAAAGTTGTTTTCAGGATGAAAATTTATCTTTACTATCAAGTAAATGGTAAAAATAGGAAAACATATGAAAGAGTATCAGGTGAAAAGGTTAAAGAGTATTCGTGGGAATAAAGAGTGTCCAACAAGCCAAAGAAATATTGCAAGGGACGGCACAGAGCCCTATTTCAGCATTTACCTCCAGCACATCCACGAAGAAAGGAACAGCACATCGGCAGTTGCCCATTAGTCTATCCACGAGACCATTTGTCTCTTGTTTGTTTGTAAATTATGCTTTAAGTCAGCCTAGATTATTGGCTAAGATAGTGTAATATTGTTTAAGATTATTTTGTGTATAAATAAACCCTCAAAGAGAGTGTTGAGGGTGGATTCTATTACTCTGCTGTAACATTGAGATTTTCGGAATAAAAGCTTTTGGAGACATTTACTTGTGGCTTACTGGATGACGATTTAAAGCACTGGACTTGTTGCAGGATTCATGTGTTGGACTACAGTTCAATAAGTGTTTCTACCCTTTGTCTGAAATTTTATATTAGTTTATAATACCATCTTATCCATTTCTGAATAATTTACATAAAGGATTGAAACATAATTTGCTTAATTGTACTCTGTTTTCAAATGTGGTTGTTCTTAATGTTTTCTTCTAAATTAGTTATAAGCATGAATTCTTAAATGCTCTTGCTTTGCTAATTTAAACATTGTTGATTACTATAATAAAGAATTCTTCATTTCTCTTTGTTTTTAGTCATCTCATTTCTTTCTTTTGAACATGGTGAAAGATTCTTAGCTGCCTTTCATCCCTTCAAGATCATCCCATCCACTTTAAATTTTAAGGATTGTTCTCTGTCTAGCTATCTTGCCCTCTAATACCATCTTGTGCTTAGAATAGAAATCCAGTAAAGCCATCCTTTGACTCCATAGCCCAATGGACTGAAAGCTCTCAACCTTGCCCTTAGTTTGTGAATTCCACCATTTTCCCAAAACAAACTCTTGAATCTATAACTAGCCTAAAACCTTCTAAGAACAAAGATAAATTATAAAGAGAGAGCCCTCTCTGGATGCAGATTGGCTAGATTCTGCATCTAAAAGGTTGGTTTGTGGTTACCTCGGGTATACTTTCCTCTTACACAACTTCTAGGGAAACCTGAGTGATAACAGGTACAACACGCAGAAATCAATGCATATCAGGGGTTTATGCAGCAATAGAATGTTTTTCCCTCCACGAAGGACAGAGCGTCCATACAGTATTCAATCTATGCCGTGTTATGGAGAGATTTCTTACCCTAAAACAACCCCAGTACCATCAGAGCATTTACTTCATCAGTATGGTAGATTTCTTTATCATTTCTTTTCCTATTGTTTATTCACCAATAGCACCACACAGTACTGCAGTCAGAACACCAGAGATTAATGCACAGGATCTATACATAATGGGCTTCGACCCTCTTTCTTTTCAGAAGTTTAATACTGCATTTAGTTCTCCACCTACCTCCTCTGCTCCTCTGGAGCTATAAATTCATGAAGAACTCATTGTAATGGTTGTTGATTAGTTATCAGAGAACTGCAAGTAGTTTCTTTGAGACACAGTCTCTGTGTAATGATTGTAATATAGGTTGAAGGATATGTTTTCAGACTAAATATTCAGATATTGGCAATATTGTACTTGATTGGTATTGTTATTTAATATGACAAGAACATTTCTTTGGATCCTGATCTGAAGCAGTGGTGATGTTTTCCTATCTCTATGTTTACATTCATTTCATTTCGTTTCTACTGGCTTGCATCAGAATATTGGCATAGGATTTACCCTTGTTAGGTACCCTATGTTTCTGCTCTCCTTGCCATTTATGTTTCTCTTTTGAATGTATTATCTAAGGAATGTTTTCAGTTGGTTTAACTAGTGTAGTGGATGTTATTGCCTGCTCTCTAATGTATGAATCAAATGAATTCAGTTCTTATATGCTTCTTGTTATAGATTTAGTTGGAAGATTTGGGAACACTGGGGATTAGAGTTAGCCCTGTCCACTAGGATCCTTGTACGAACTGCTGATCTGTAACTTTGTGTTCTGAAATCTGTGTTACCTTTTCTCCTCTTACCCTCCACATCACAATCATCTTGAAAGATCCTAATTTTCAGATGACTAGCCCAATTGAAAGCCTGCCTGTTGAGTAGCAAGCAAATCCTTTCCTGACTCCATTGCCCAATGGTTTTGAATACTTCTTGGAATATTTCATCTCTGCCTTATCCCTCTTTGCTCGTTGTTGTCTTACACTGAATCCTTCTTTCCTGATAACCAGCAACCAAAACAAACAATCAAACAAACAACCCCGAGCCTTATAACTAGTCTAAAATCATAACATTTGAGCCTCATAGACATAAACCTTTGCTCACATATAGAGATCCCTCTCTGGACCCAGGAGGGCTAGATCCTAAGGTCTGAAGGTGGTTCTGATGTTGTCTCATCTTTTGGTCTTGCCAATCTGGCCAAAACATGGGAACCCCAACAAAGCTGAAGAAAAGAACTCCGAATTTCTTTTATGGCAGGACTCAAAATCAGTGAGGAAATCAGATCTTGCCAAGATTATGGAGAGACATAAAGAAATTGTTTTTGCAGAATGGGAACATCGCTTGATCAAAGAAGAAAGGGCCACATCCAGAGCTAAAGGGATAACGAACAATGTAACATAGATGGTAAATGATAATTTATATGCAATCAATTTAATTTTAGATTGTAGTCCTAGCTAATTACCCAGAGTAAAAGAAACTGATCTTAGATGGAAACAAGAGATAATTAATAAAAATCAGAAAATTGGCCAGTTACAAGGAATAAACAGGAATGCGAGCTTGATGAAAACCGACTCAAAGGAGATGCTCAAAATCTACCACCTTCACACATCCACCTTCACACATGATCAATGAGTCGGTTTTCATCAAGCTCGCATTTATGTTTTAGATATTTTTTTAATTTAGATAGATTGTAGGAATAGTTTTAGTTATTTTTTTTGTTAAGTACCTATTTAAACCCCTTTCATGCATTTAGAAAGGGGTCCTTAATTTGTAATATTTTGACTTGGAGATTACATTTATGTACTCCATTGACTCCTATATTTTTATGAAGGATCACATCTGGTGATTCTCTACGAAATTATCTTTAAGAATTGCATTTTTGTATCTTGGAGTTGATTTTACATTGAAGCTGCTGGATTTGGATATCAGATTTCTTTGGAAAGTATCAAGATGGATATGGTATTTCTATCTATTCACTGTTAGTTTCTTTTGTTATTTGATATTCTTTTTTAAATTTCTATATTTTATGTGTATTTGTTTCACAATATTTCTTTATACATATCATTTCTGAGTGTGTTAGAAATATTTATCTTTTATAGTATATGCAAGAAATATATTATGATGAATGAAATATGTTATTATAAATCTGTTTAATTTCTTAAACAGAGTTATCTTTATTTGTTACTGCACATTTCAATTAAGCTGTAATACATTTTCATGGTTATTTATTAATTGAAACAATTTAAATTTGTATTCACATTTGATGCCTGGGTTAGTTTTAGAGTTATTTCATTAGTATTTAATTTAGTTTAAATAGTTTTATTTCAGTTATTTAGTCCCATTTCCCCCCATCAAATCATTCCATTACCAACCCATTTAAATTATTAGGAAACTGGTCCCATAAATCCAGTCGGAGCCACCACACCAAATGGAAAAGGAGCTGTCCTAAGGTCCTGACCGGGTGGTTATCCCCCAATGTTTGAAGCAGTGATTTTCGAGGCTTCAAAAAAAGGAAATAGTTAAAATGAAAGAGCGCCAATTAAGGGTTTTAACTCTTTCTTACATAAGTAAAAAGAGACTTGCATCTCATTACTTCATCTTCTTCAAAGATAGAAACCACGAAATGTGAACTTGAATACAAATCAACATAAACAGATGCCAAAAACTTGTTACTCATTCATTAATCATTTGAAATCTTTGAGTAAAAAAATTGCAATCTTGAAATTCCAAAACTCGGAACCTTTCTCTTCCTTAACTATTACATTAAATACAATAAAAAGCTGTTGAGAACTGCTATAAATGATCCTAACTACCCCAAATTCGTATGACTACGTGGGATTTCTACAACATACCATCAAAACATCTTATTAAAATTACATCATCTTGGGAAGAGTAAAATTACAAAAATATTAACACCCTAATCTATATGTTGAATGTGAATTAAAGATGAAGGTCCTACATTTCCTGGATCAGCTGACTTGTCTTTATTTGAAGTCAAAGGCTCTTCTGGAAAATATATTTTCCAAGCTCTGCACTTCTTCCATATATCTACTTTTGTCCTAGGTGAATGTACTAGGTTATGATACTCCAACCTGAAAGAAGTAATTCGGTTGTAAGATGGTTTTTTTGCAAATATAGTTTTTACCAACCACAACAGCTGAAAAATATCTCTAAATAAAGTTGATCATCGTTTCTGCCTTAAGCACTTAAGTCTTTTCATGTGTATTATCAACTTTACTTTTTGTTAATACTAGTAAATTTTCATAAGAATCCCATGATAACAGACTTCCTCCAAGTCCCCAACATGAAGGTAGAGTTGCTCTTGTCATTTTGTCAAATAACTTATCAAACTGACTTACTGCTTCTTTAATGTCCATCAACTTCTTTTCTGTAGCCTTTCTGTAACCATTCTTGACAATCATTTTATTGATCTCCACTGCATATATGATTATATATTTAATCTCATTTTATTCTAACTCTTGATCTGTTTTAGAGTTAACAAAGTCAATGAATCGTTTTGCCCAAATAGCCCTATTAATTGTCTTTTGTTTATCTGCCATGACTTGTTCTTCAAATTCCTTGATGAGACTTTTCTCTTCTGCAACCACCATAAAAAAGCTCCAAATTGATTTTATTTCTAAAATGATATCATTCTAAATGATGCCTTTAGCCTGTATTAAATATATGTTTCCTTTCAGTTTTTCCTTGACACTTTTAATTTCAGCATTAGCATTCTGATTGTCTATTTTGTATTTACTGGCTTCATTTTCTGGAGCTTGAATAATCTTTGATGCAGTCTCCAAATCTTCTTGAGCCTTCTTCTAATCCCTTTCTGCAATCTGCAACTTAGTAGTCAATGGAGAAATATGTGCTAGTGGGTCTTCATTACCTGCCAAGAAAACAAAAGCACAAGAATGATTGTCAATATGATTTTTCAGTGACAGTGCAGTTTGTTGTAACTTAGAGATTTATTCCTCCTTTTACATGAGTTGTTGTAGAAGCTTTTCTTTCTCATTCTCCGCCTCTGCAACCTCTACAACCATTGAATGCTCTCCTGTAGGAAATTTTAGCTTTTTATTCAATGTAGATATCTCTACTTCAGCACTTTGCAGAAGTTTCTGCACTGCAGTCCTATCATTAGGATCCACTCCAATCTTTAGAATGATTTTCTTCAGCTCCTCATTTTGAATTGTTAAAGCCCTAGAGTTGGATTTTTCTAAATTTAATTTCTTAATTACCTTCCCAAGCATATTCTCTGCCTTCATTTCCATTGCATTGGTCTTTGTCAGGACATTTACAATCAACTGACCTGTCTGCATATGTAGGTTCACCTTATCCAACAATGGGATTTTCTTCACATCCACAGCCACATTTACAGTATTGAAATTGTTAGAAGAACCAATTGACATATCTGAAGGAGATATAGGGAAATTCTGAATTTATCTTTCTCAAGATCCATGGAAGTTAAAAGTCTAGTTTGATCTAAAGCAATTTGATATTCTACTTGGGCCTCCATGTTGGCCTTCATCTTCTGGTTCCTCTCTGCAATTTGGGCAAACATCTCTTTGATCAGAGGCACTTGTTCATGAGTGCTCTCATGTCTCCTGGGTGAAGCAGGAATATTCTGTTCCTCTCCCAACTATAAGGAAAAACCAGGTTGACTATATGTATGGTCTTCATTAAATTTTGCTCTCTTCTTAGCTCCCTTTTCCTCATCTTCTAAATCAATCACTGCTTCTTTTCTTCTTTTATTTGATTTTTCTAAAATGATAGGAGTCTGAATATTTGAACCTGTTGAAATTATAAAACCTTTACTTGCCATCTTCTCTAAATCTGGCCTACTTTCATGAATAAAAGCTAAATACCCATTATCAATTCTTCTATTAGAACTAACACTGTGAGGGTCATAAGCCCACTTTTCCCCTAACAAAAAATGCATCTCATCTAGCATTTTAGTAACTTCTTCAAATTCCTGTCTCATATTAACTATGAAAGGGCATAGAGTCATGGGTAGTTTGAACATATGTCCCTTTTTCATGGGCACAAAGTGAATTTGATCAACATTTAGACTTTGTCTAACAAACTCCAAAGAAAATAGCCTCATAGGTACAAACACTTGAAGTCTATAAGGCTCAACACTTGCTCCATACATTCTGATTTCAGAATAATCCTAAAAAACAAACCAATCTCAAAATTTACAGTTTGCCCCTAAATTCAATAATTCCTAAGCTTTGGGTAAGAAACAGGGGGGAGGAACTCCATTCAAAAATTTATATGCAATTGACATGAAGTAACTGGAAAAATCAAACAGTCCAGTTTCAATTTGTTCTCTTCTTACTATATTTATCCAGAACACTACTGATTTCCTCTTCTTATTCATATCCATAATATTCAGACCTAAATGCATGAATTCCTCCACATTTTGATATAAGAACAAGTAAATAATTAATGAAGGAAATATGAAATAACCTGTTAACAATAAGCTCATGAGTTGTGAATTGACAACTTCTTGCCAATAGGATGGAATATCCAACACCATTCCTGGCTTCATCATCATGGAAAACATACCCAAAACTAATTTATCCACTGTGTTGTCATCATCTTTGCCTAGAATATTTTCAATGCTGCTCAGTATTGGCTTAACGTCAGTATTAAAAATCTCCATTGGAAATTATTTATTGTCAGGCTGAAATTGCTATGTGTTAGGCTTTAGAAAATGAATAAACTGATTAAAATATTGACCTGCAAGGCTGTCATAATGCACTACCAAAGACTCATTAGAGAATTGAACATGTGACTCTGACTTAGGATAACAAAGGGCTTGGCGAATTAGCTGGGCAGAAACTTGCAAAACATTCTCTCCCTAACAATCCATCACAAAGAATTTCCCAGGATACATAACCGATACCAACCAATATATGAATTTAGGAAAAATATGGGTTTTAGGGATACATGCAGACAACACACCAGAATTTTCCATGGAATTATAAATAGGGGAAGCTTTATCATTCAAGAGAACTTGTTGGTAAAATGGAAGGTGGACCAAGTAACAATCGGTGTCTTGGATATCCCTATCGTTATCCATGAGATGGATATGGCTAGCAGAACCCGACAGAGATGAGAATTTAGCCATGATATAGAGTTATGATAATGGACTATGTACAGGGTGGCCAATTCTTGATAGGGTGAACGGAAACTGAACAGGACGCAACACAAACAAATTATAAACATCAACTTAATCACAAATGGATTTGGAAAGAATGAGAATTTCATTTAAATAGGTGGCGCGACTTTAAACTTAAATGCTGACAAGATGCGCCAACGGACCATTAAGTTCACCTACCGTGGAAGACAACTGTAACCAACTCACCATCTTACATCACTATGGGGGTTCTCGATGTAAAAAGAATTATTTTGGCTTGTGCCCCTGCAATCAATATCCATCGCTCATCTACGTTACTCCCACAGTTAACACAGTCAACTGCGGAGGCACCCTCAAATATTAATTCGTGCGCTAGAAGTGCCTGCGGGTTGAGTCTTTTGTTTGGAGCTCGAGAAATTATCTCATCCCACTCGATAAAACAATCCACACTTAATCTTTAAGTCGAGACCCACTTTCATAAAGTCAAAAATATTTAAAATTTTAACACTGATACAACGAAATAGAAATATTTTTATGTTAAAGTATAAAAAATTTAATACTTGAACATGTTTTAACAATTTTCTATTTTTTCTTTTTATATTTTCCAAATTAAAAATAAAAGGAGTTTGCAAATGATCCACAACATTTGGCTCCACCTGGGGATAATTTTTTTTTCCACGAAACACTAAGAACCTGCAGATTAGTGCCTTCACTTTGGGCATGGAGTCAAATAGTGTTTGATGAAAAATATACAATGAGGAAAACCGAATATGTACAATGATGAACCAGTTATTTTTAGTGCTGGAAATAATGTTTCAGATACTTCCCATTCATAGGTAGTCCTACTGCTTCTCCATCAATATCTTCAAGCATAAAAGTGTTATTTGATCTAGCTTCAGTGATTTTGTAAGGGCCATACCATAGATGATCAAACTTACCATGATTACCCTTATCCTCTCTTCTGGTATCCCATCTTAATACTAGATCTCTAGTTTGGAACATAATCTCCTTTTCCTTCCTGTCAAAAATGGATTTCATTTTCTCCTGATATGTGACCAAATTGCCCCTGACTTTATTACTTCTTTCACTCAATTCTATTACCTTATTTAGCCTTATTATCAATGCATTAGGTTCCTCTTATGCTTATTGAAGAAAATAAATGACTGGTCTTGCTAATTGAGTGGGAAACGATGCTTGAGTACCATATAATAACTCATAAGGGGACTTACCAGTAGATCTCCTAGTTGTCATTCTTACCGCCCAGAGAGAAAATATCAGCTTTGAGTCCCAATTCTTTTGGTTCTCATTAATTTTTTTCTTCAGGATATTTACTAATTTCTTGTTAGATGATTCTGCTAATCCATTTCCTTGAGGATGATATGTTGTAGAATGAGACAATATCACATTATAAGTTTGGAAAAAATTTATGAATCTAACTAAGTTGAATACCTGAGCATTGTACGTTACAATTTTCACTGGGCATCCAAACCTGCTGAAAATGTTTTCTTCTAGAAACTTAATTACTACTAGATCATTTGATTTTCTGGTAGGAATTGCCTCCACCCATTTTGTAAAATAATCAGTGGCATTCAGAATCCACTTAAACTGCCCACTTGATGGTGGATTAATTTCTCCAATAAAATACAACCCCCATTGTCTGAAGGGTTCTTCAATAAAAACAGGGAGAAGAGGCAAAGGAGCTAACCTTTTCTTTTCTGCAAAAAACTAGCACTTCTGACAACTTCTAACAACTTTGTACACATCAGAAAATAAAGAAGGCCAATAAAAACCTGATTTAAGAATCTTATGAGCAGTTACTTTCCAACTGTAATGACCTCCACACAAATATTCATGGTATTCTTTAATAAATTCCATTGATTCTCCTTCTTTCAAACATAATAACAAGACACCAGTAGGATCCTTCCAATATAATTTAGCATCAATTATAACATAAGGTTGAGCTTTAAGTTTTAGAGCTCTGTACTTTGTTCTATTGATTGAGGGAGGGCAAGAGAAGAAAAAAAAATAGTGAATAATATATTTATACCAATATGAGCAAAGAAATTTGTATTTGATTATTGACTTTGTTGTAATCTGATTTGTATCCTCAACCAATTCATCTAGCGGTGCAAGAAAATTAATTCCCAGAGTTTGGAAATTAGACTCTGTCAACAATTTAACTAATCCCTATCCCTTAATTAACTTGGTTGGCTTAATGTCTAAATCATACTCTTGGATTTCGGCAATCCATTTACCTCTTTTCCCCCCCACATCAATCTGAATCAGCACATCTTTCACAATAGAATTAGGTACATATGCCACAATTTGAGAATGCAGTACATAGGTCTTGAAAGATTTCAATGATTTAACTAAAGAATATAACTTCTTCTCTAAGATATTATATTTTATATTCTGCATCTCTGAGGACCTTACTGAAAAATTCTACTGGTTTCTCTTTCCCTTCTTCATTCTTTTGTAACAACACAACAACAATATTGGAAGGTGATGCAAATGAAAAAATTTGGAAAGGCTTCAGATAATGTGGACTAATCAAAACTAGATCTTCTTGAAGATCCTATTTAATTCTGGCAAAGGATTCTATTGCATCTTTGTTCCATTTTACTTTAGCATTCTTTTTTAATATATCTATTATTTTTCTGACAATCTCAGCATAATTTGGAACAAATCTTCTCAGAGAATTAATTTTCCCTAGAAATATTTGGATATCTTTTTTACTTCTAGGCAATGGAGTTGTTTGTATAGCATCAACACTTGCGGGATCAATTTTCACTCCTTGGTTTGAGATTATATTTCCCAAGAACTTACCTTCTTCTAAAGAAAACAAAGATTTCTTAGGATTCAATGATAACCCAAATCTTCTACATTTCAAGAAAGATTTTTGCAAGTGCTCCAAGTGTTCGTCATCGGAACCTAAAAAAATAGTTACATCATCCAAATATATGACTACAAATTTTTCACCCACAAAAGCTATATCCATTGCCCTTTGTAAACTAGCTCCTACATTCCTAAGGCTGAATGGCATCCTGGCATACATGATAATTCCCCAGGGCATGGTAAAGGTTGTTTTCTTCTGATCTTCCTTCTCAAAAGCTACTTGATTGTATCCAGAGAAACCATCCACCATGGATAACCTATAAGCTCTGATCACTTTCTGTACGACATAATACATCTTTGGCAAAGGATAATTGTCCTTCAAAGAAGCCCTGTTTAAGTTCCTAACATCTACACATAATCTTATCTCTCCATTTTTCTTCCTGACTGGAACTAGATTTGAAACCCATTCTGAGTACCTAAGTGGAACTATAATTTTTGCATGTAAAAGTTTCTTTACCTCCTTTTAAATTGGGGCAAGTAATAATGGATTGATCTATCTGAGCTTCTGCTTGTGTGGCTTAACCCCTTCTTTCAATGGTATTTTATGATGAATAATATTTAAATCGTAAGTCTTTAAATATTCATATGACCATGCAAACACATCCATGAATTTCTTGAAAATATCTACATACCTTTCCTTATAATACTTAGCAACTCCTTTAAATAACTTGACCATTTTGGGCTCCTGCTGAGTTCCTAAATTATAGTCCTCCATTTCTTGATCCTGAGATACCTTCTTCTGGTTCACTGCTACATCGTTAGCATCAAACAATATTTCAAGAGGAACCAAGCCTCTGGGAAATGTATTATTCTTCAACCGAATTATCTTCTGATCACTAATTTTCTGTTTCATGCTTTTAGGTAGATCATTTTGATCATTTGGTTCACTTTCTAGATCAATTTTACTGTCTTCGAAATTTCCAATCATTGTTAAAAACTGATTGATCTGCTCATCATCCTCGAAAAACTACCAATGATTTACATTATCAAGAATTGAAGGCCCGTGTCTCAATTCAATTTCATATTTCACTCTTGGATTAATTGGCGGCTTAAATGTGCTAGCTGCAATTGCCACTGAAACTGCCATTCTGTTTTCTTCTCTTGGAATAAACTGAAGATTAAAGGCTTCAAAATAATTTTCAATTAGGTCCCACACCTCATTTCTATAATATCTCAATCTGGGATGCTTGGTTTGACACCAATTCTTAATATGTCTTATTACCAATTTAGAATCACCAAAAATGGAAATAGACTGAATTACCATTTTTTTAGCATTTTGAAGTCTCAAAATCAATGCTTCATACTCAGCTACATTATTGGTTGATTCAAATTCAAGTTTGAAAGAAAAAGGTAAAATATTACCTTCAGGAGAAATGAATATGAACCTAGCTCCTGTGCCCTCTTTAGAATATGCACCATCAAAATAACACCTCCAAATTTTATTTGAATACAAATGTTTATTTACACTTGCTAAAGAGAGTTTCTTGTGTGAGTCTTCAACAAATTCTGCATCTTCATGCCGCATAAAACAATAGAGATCCTCCTTTTGTTGACCATAAATAAGGGAATTACCTGCATCCTTATTGGTGGTATTTTTCATATCTGGTTTCTCTGTACAACTTCCTCTCTTCCCAATTGAAAATAGGAATGATGGCATATGTGAAATCCAATTTTAAGACACCTCCAAGCTTTGCTCCCTAAGATCTGGACAAAAACATACCAAATATGGCCGGAATATCTACAACGAATACATCCATGATGATACTCTTGGCTAGAATTTGGGCCAAGGAAACAACCATGTCTTTGATAAGCCCAACACACTTCACCCTTTTTGAATCAAAAGAATATAGGTCTATATAGGGCTTAGTGTTTTGTAAATTTAGTTCTTTCATCACAGATAATGTCATAATATTATGTGATGCACTAGAATCTAGCATACAATTATGTAGAATGGAATCTGTAAAAATAATGATATATAAAAAGGTGGAACAGAAGAATCTACCTCTTCAACATGAGGACCGAAAGTAACCATTTGTTTTTCTTCTTGCAAATTTACAATATCGCCCACCTCATTTGACTGATATAAATTAATAAATTCTAAAATATCTTTCTTATACCCAGGTGTTTTAGCCAACTCAAGAAGAGGTACTTGAATTTTAACTTTTTCTAACTCTTTGGACAAGCTAAAATTTTGGTTTTGTTTAGTAAATTTTTCAGGTTATTCTTGATTTTTGTTAGTATTTGCATGTTGGTCAGGAACAGTAACAATATTCTCCAAAATATTAGAATCATTAGACTTATTTTGGGAAGCTTCAGCTTGCTGCTTCTCTTTTTCTTTTACTGGATTCATGGGCTACTTCCCCTTATCTGTCTGTTTTACTGAATTGTTCGATTGTGGAGTCACCATTAGAGAATGTATTGACTCTGATTCTTTCTCTTCATCATCCTGAGTTCTCAACCTCTTTTTTGATCTCAAATCATACCTTTTATGAGATTCCGCTTGCATAAAATCAGTGAACTGTTTGCAATAATCGTCCATTTCTTCCTGATCAAATAAAATATCAGCTTCTTTACATTCTTCTTCACATTCTTCTTCTACACCATCCTCCATATACAAGGAAGAAATTTGATCTCCAACTTCTTTCTGATCATCATCAGTAGATTGTGAAGAAGTTGCTTCTATATATAAGGGTGCTTGAACCTGATCTTGATCTCCTCTCTCCCTCTGCAAAATATAGTGCAGGGGTTTCTTTCTGAATTGAAGATTAAAAACCCCTCTATTTTGTTGTGAAAGTTTCTTGTTATCCAATTCTATATTTAATAATTTGTTTGACAAATTTTTAATGACCTTAATCATGTCATAAATCCTTTGATATTGTGATGACTCTTCCTTGGCTTTACCCTTATCTTGAACTGACTGCTTTTCTTGAACTTTCCCAGCAGTAGTCATAGTTGCTTCAATCTCCAAAGCACCAATTTGGATTTTTTCAAGGGTAGGATACCTTCTTTCTCTCAAAGTAAAACTAAAATCTGATACAAATGCCCCAACAAAGAAAACTCTTGCTCCAATAGGAGGATGTTTCATTTCTACAGGAAAACTATTGTACAATTTCTTGAATCTTTTAATGAAATCACTCATATTTTCATCTATTTTTTCTTAATAACATTAAATTCTATCAAAGAATAACCATGGTCTCTCTTCTCACCCCATCTTTGAATGAATTTTCTTTCTAACTCATCCTAGTCATTGATTGGGCCATTTGATAATCCTTTAAACCATTTTCTTGCCTCTCCATTTAGAGATTGCACAAAAAGTCTCATTACTACATCCAGATGTTCAATATTAAAATTTTCAGCAAAAGTGCAAAACAAAGGCATGTGTTGTTCTACAATTCTTTCATCTTCACGAGTAAATCTAGGAAGCAACTTAAGATACTCTTGAGGCATTGCATTCATTGGCTGAGGAAGATTTAATGGTGCATATTTGTTCATCAAGAAAGCAGGGGTTGCCATGTTTATGCCTTGATTGAATGCTCCTTGAGTAGAGGGAATTTTTGTACCAGTTGTAGGTGTGGATGAATGGGGTGTAACAACTAATAAGGGAAGGGGCTGATAAGCTAAAGCAGAAGAACTAGCAATTGTATTAGGCTGAGTTTCTATAAATGTGAATGATATAGACTCAAAAGACTGCTCTTCTAACCTTGGTTCTTGGAAATGAATGGATGGAGACAAGGATTCTTTTTCCGAGAAAGTTAGTTTTCGGGAAATATCCTTGGATGAAAGGGTATGAGAACTACTACCAAGTGCAGGTAGTGTGGCATTAGGTGTAGAAAGAGTTTTTGATTTCTGGCTTTTTTTAGAAACCAAATTTTATGGATTTGAAAGGATAGGAGCTTTCTGCTGAGAGGTTTCTGACCTTGTATGTGGCCTCTTATAATCCAAAATTATAAAGTGAAGACACAACTTTTAATATTTCCTCCTCTCGTAACAACCAAAGGAAATATAAAAAAAAAAACAGGGAAAACATTGACTCTTCGTCCCTGGCAATGGCACCAAAAAATGTTGTACCTTAAGAGACAATCCCTTAGTTGAGATAAGGAATCAGTGCTTAAGACATTTATATTATTATGTCACAAAAATATTTGTCTTTTCTTAATCACCCTCAAGAATTTATCATTAAGCCCTCAAATATCAAATATAATAAATGTCTCCCAATGCTATCATTTTTTGATGTTGAATGAAATGACCAGAAGAAAATGAAAGAAAGAAGCCCAAACTAATATGTTGTTACACAAAATATATCACCTTAAACTCTAGAAGAATGATATGAAGGAAATCGTTAAAACGAAGGAGCGCCAATTAAGGGTTTTAACTCTTGCTTACATAAGTAAAAAGAGACCTGCAACTCATTACTTCATCTTATTCAAAGATAGAAAACACGAAATGTAAAATTGAATAAAAATCAACATAAAAAGATGCCAAAAACTTGTTACTCATTCATTAATCATTTGAAATCTCGGAGTACAAAAATTTCAGTCTTCAAGGTCCAAAACTCGGAACCTTTCTCTTCCTTAACTATTACATTAAATATAATAAAAAGAAGTTGGGCACTGCTATAACTGATCCTAACTACCCCAACTTCTTAGGACTACATAGGCTTTCTACAACATACCATCAAAACATCTTATTAAAATTACATCACCTTGGGAAGAGTAAAATTACAAAAAGATTAACACCCTAATCTATATGTTGAATGTGAATTGGAGATGAAGCTACTACATTTCCTGGATCAGTTGACTTGTATTTCTTTGAAGTCAAAGGTTCTTTTGGAAAATCTATTTTCCAAACTCTACACTTATTCCATATCCCTACTTTTGTCCTGGGTGAATGTACCAAGTTGTGATACTCCAACCTGAAAGGAATAATTCGGTTGTAAGATTTTTTTTATACGAATAGAGTTTTTACCAACCACAACAGCTGAAAATGTCTTTGAAGAAAGTTGATCAATGTTGCTCCCTTAAGCGCTTGAGTCTTTTCATGGGTATTATCAACTTTAATTTTTGTTAATACTAGTAAATTTTCATAAGAATCCTATGATAACAGACTTCCTCCAAGTCCCCAACATGAAGGTAGACCCGCTCTTGTCATTTTGTCAAATAACTTATCAAACTCACTTACTTCTTATTTAATTTCCATCAACTTCTTTTCTGTAGCCTTTCTGTAATCATTCTTGACAATCATTTTATTGATCTCCACTGCATATAGGATTCTATATTTAAGCTCATTTTCTTCTAACTCTTGATCTATTTTAGAGTTAATAAATTCAATGAATCTTTTGTTTAGCTGCCATGACTTGTTCTTCAAATTCCTTGATGGGAATTTTCTCTTCTGCAACCACCATCAAAAAGATCCAAATTGATTTTATTTTTGAAATGATATCATTCCAAATGATGTCTTTAGCCTATATTAAAGATATGTTTCCTTTCAGTTTTTCCTTGAGACTTTTAATCTCGACATTAGCATTCTGACTATCTATTTTGTATTTAATGGCTTCATTTTCTGCAGCTTGAATAATATTTGATGGAGTCTCCAAATATTCTTCAACCTTCTTCCGATCTCTTTCTGCCATCTACAACTTAGTAGTCAACTGAGAAATTTGTGCTAGTGGGTCTTCATTACCTGCTGGAAAAACAAAAGTACAAGAATGATTGTCAATATGATTTTGCAGTAACAATGCAATTTGTTTTAACTTAGATATTTCTTCCTCCTTTTGCATGAGTTGCAGTAGAAGCTTTTCTTTCTCGTTCTCCACCTCTACAACCTCTGCAGCCATTGAATGCTCTCCTATAGGAAATTTTAGCTTTTTATTCAATGTAGATATCTCTGCTTTAGCACTTTGAAGAAGTTTCTGCATGACAGTCCTATCATTAGGATCCACTCCAATATTTAGTATGATTTTCTTCAGCTCCTCATTCTGAATTGTTAAAGCCCTAGATTTGGATTTTTATAACTTTAATTGCTTAATTACCTTCCCAAGCATATTCTCTGCCTTCATTTCCATTGTATTGGTGTTTTTCAGGTCATTTACAATCAACTGACCTTTTTGCATATGTAGGTCCACCTTATCCAGTAATGGGATTTTCTTCACATCCATAGTCCCTTTTACAGTAATGAAATTGTTAGAAGAACCAATTGACATATCTAAAGGATGAGATAGGGAAATTCTGAATTGATCTTTCTCAAGATCAATGGCAGTTAAAAGTCTAGTTTGATCTGGAGAAATTTGATATTCTGCTTTGGCCTCCATGCCGACCTTCATCTTCTGGTTCCTCTCTGCAATTTGGGCAATCATCTGTTTGATCAGACGCACTTGTTCATGAGTGATCTCATGTCTCCTGGGTGAATCAGGAACATTCTGTTCCTCTCCCAATTGTAAGTAAAAACCAAGTTGACTATACGTAATTTCTTCATTAAATTTTGCTCTCTTCTCAGCTCCTTGTTCCTCATCTTCTAAATAAATCACTGCTTCTTTGCTTCTTTTACTTGATTTTTCTGAAATGATAGGAGTCTGAATATTTGAACCTGTTGAACTTATAACACCTTTACTTTCCATATTCTCTAAATCTGGCCTGCTTTCATGAATAAAAGTTGAATACCCATTATCAATTCTTCTATTATAAATAACACTGTGAGGGTCATAAGCCCACTTTTCCCCTAACAGCAACTGCATCTCATCTAGCATTTTAGTAACTTCTTCAAATTCCTGTCTCATATTAACTATGAAAGGGCCTATAATCATGGGCGATTTGAACATATGTCCCTTTTTCATGGGCACAAAGTGAATTTGATCAACATTTAGACTTTGTCTAACAAACTCCAAAGAAAATAGCCTCATAGGTACAAACACTGGAAGCCTATAAGGCTCAACACTTGCTCCATACAGTCTAATTTCGGAATAATCCTAAAAAACAAACCAATCTCCAAATTTACAGTTTTCCCTAAATGCAAGAGTTCCTGAGCTTTGGGTAAGAAACAGGGGGGAGGAACTCCATTCAAAACTTTATATGCAATTGACGTGAAGTAATTGGAAAAATCAACCAGTCCAGTTTTATTTTGTTCTCTTCTTACTATATCTGTCCAGAACACTACTAATTGCCTCTTCTTATTCATATCCATAATATTCAGACCTAAATGCATGAATTCTTCCACATTTTGATATAAGAACAAGTAAATAATTAATGAAGCAAATCTGAAAGAACCTGTTAACGATAAGCTCATGAATTGTGAATTGACATCTTCTTGCCAATAGGATGGAATATCCAGGACCATTCCTAGCTTCATCATCATGGAAAACATCCCAAAAACATATTTATCCACTGTGTTGTCATCATATTTGCCTAGAATCTTTGCAATGCTGCTCAGTATTAGCTTAACCTCAGTATCAAAAATATCCATAGGAAAATCTTTACTGTTGGGCTAGAATTGTTGAGTGTTAGGCTTTAGAAAATGAATAAACTGATTAAAATCTTGAACTACAAGGTTTTCGTAATGCGCTACCAAAGACTCATTAGAAAATTGAACATATGACTCTGACTCAAGATAACAAAGGGCTTGGCGAATTAGCTGTGCAGACACTTGCAAAACATTCTCCCCCTGAAAATCCATCACAAAACATTTCCCAGGATACAGAACCAATGCCAACCAATATATGAATTTGGGAAAAAGATGGTTTTTATGGATACATGCAGACAACACACCAGAATTTCCTGGAAGTGGAGTGATATCTGTGGTACTGGGTCACCTGAGCGTGTAATCATCCCACTAGTTGATTCAAAATGGGGAATGTTGACATCTTGACCAGGGCTATGGACACTCACTAAAAGAAAAGCAAGGTTAGTGGTATTGGTTAAATACTAGTGTGTGATCATCCCATAGTTAATAAATGAAATAAAACTGAAGCTTTTGAAATTCATGCTCATATATGAATGGAAAAGTGCTGAAGTTTCTTAGCTGGGATATTGGATGACTTTGCCGAGGCTATGGATGCTTGCATGTATTAGGGAAATTCTCGATTTTGGAAACTCATAATTGGGAAAAAAAAAGGGAAATAAACCCTAATAACTAGTCTTATGGTTTCATTTGAACTTTATTTTAAAATAATATCCATCTTTATGATCTTAAACTAGTATCATAACTTCTGCAATATTTTAATCAATAATGGTAAGAATGCAATTATTTTTATATGGTTTTGAAATTCTTCTATGAATGTTGAAACACATATCAAATGATGGTAATTATTCCCTAAATCACGAGTCATAATCACCATAATAGCCTGAAATGTATGAACAAATGTCTTGTACACACACAATGACTAAGCTCATTAACCTATATACTAGGATCTCATATGATTAATCTATGTTTCATTCTTTTTGTTGATCATTTTAAAATTTAAGATGAAAAGAATTTCATTTTTCTTTCCTGGGATAGAGAACTGTAAAGCTTCCTTTTACTGCATTGTCGTAAATTCTTGTACATGTTTAGGAATATTTCATAATTTTTGATATTTCACCATTTGAATTATATCCAAGGCCTATCTTGATTAGAGGAGAATGTTGCACATTGGTGATTTCTTATAAAGTCTCAGATCCTTTAGAAAATCTAAAATTTAAAGCCTTTTTTTTCTCAATTTCCATTCTTACGACCACAATTTCAAGTTCTAAATTTTCATAGTGCTTTTCCTTTTCTAGAACTTGTTTCTTCAAAATTTCTTCATCTAATTTAACATCTTCTAAACATATTTTTAGCTAATTTATTTATTCAATAAGAGTATATTTTATACATATTTCATTTTCTTCTAGAGAATCCATAAAGACATAATCACATTTATCTATACATTTTTCTTCAAAAGCCACACAAAAATGATAATCTTGGTCAGATTCAACATCCTCATTATTCGAATAAAATTCACTACCTTCATGAGTATAAAATTTTTTCTTGTTATCAATGCTTCTGTAATATTCCAATATAGGAAAAGTAGTAATATAGAACATAAAAGTGGAAAGCAACAGTAAATATCAATGCATTAAATATGATCCAAAGATAGATCCATGGTAGTAAGCATAACATCAGCAAATGAGTACAATATCTTACGGATCAAGTCCCTCAAGCTAGGCAAGAGAAGCCTCCAATTCCTAAAATCACCAAAACATGTGATACACTGCTACAAAAAAAACTAAAGCCAATAAAATGTAGTTTTAATGAGTATGAATGGAGCTGAATAATGTAAATATATTGATCTGATAGTAAAATTCTCATACAATGTTGAAAATGGAGATCTAAGCTCCCAAAGAGATTCCCAAGATAACCCAAGAAAGGTTTCTGGAAATACACAAAAGTACAAATGGTGATCTAAAGCCCTAGGGCTGAAGAATCACTGCAAATAAAGCACATAGAAGGAGGTGGCTGAAGCTGATGTAAATCTGAATGGAACTCCTCCAACAGAATCTCCCAATGAAACTCTAATCCCTTCAATGGAAAACTGACTCTCCAAGTGATGCACTAAGCCCTCGAATTTTCTCAATAAAATAACATAGTTTGAGAGTGAAATTGCGCTGTAGGAGATGATGGTGGCTTGGCCTAGTGCCAAAATATGATATGAAGCCTAGGGACCTTCCTTGCTGATCTCCCAATGGAAATAATGCTTCATCCACTGAAGAAAAGCTCAGAAATGGCCCAATGAAACCCTCCACTGTTGCACCCTGCAAATCAACACAACTCTAAACAGAAAATGCACTGTAGAAGAAATTTGTAGCTTGGCCTGATGCCAAAATTTGGAAATAATGCTCAAGAACGTCTCCTGAGTGGGAAATCAAAGTCCCATGAGGATGAAGGTAGGATGCCCGCTCGGGAACACCCTTGTGCTAAACAACACTCTAATCTTAGCTAAACAGATGAAGAGAGGAACAGGTCATAATAGAACATAATAAAAATAATAATCTGAAAACATACCTTCCATGGCTGCCATCCCATTCCTGATATGCTTGGTAAGGTTCCTCACCCTTGGCCCCACTCATTAAATCCACTACTTCCATGCAAAGGATCTCCCTCTAAATGTCCCTCATTGAATGTCTACTTCCTCCATACCAACGTTGTTGATTTGTTCAAAGTTGACCCAGTCTACATGCTTCATCCCTTATTCACACATAGGGGTGCTTTCCAGCTATTTTGATGTCCTCCATTTACATTTGGAGTGATTTATTCCTACTAAAGATATTTATGGGTCTCTCTACCCACTTATTCTTCTATCTAAAGGACAAAAATCAAAATTTAATATTCCAATTCGCTGTATGCTAATTTAGTAATATTACAACCCTCCCCTCCCAAATGTTGCTTGTCCTTAAGAAATTGCAAGGATAGAACTGAAAAATATAGGGAACCTTCATTCCCATGTGGAGCTCCAATTCCTAAGCTATCATCCCTAAAAATGAATCACCCTCCAGAATGGTAATTCATAGAAAAACTCCTCCCAAATTCTCATGAGAGGCACCTCCCAAGTGCTCAAGTTACTAAAATGACTCATCCCATAAGGAAAAAAGAGGTCTAATGTAGCAATCATGTGTTGCCCCATGTTCTCCCTGAAGTATAAATCATAATAAATGTGGAGAATATCACTCCTAGAGGGTACATCTAATCCATTTGTCCTCCCTCCAATCATGCCCATAATAATGATAAGTACATCATCAACATATGGGATCACAATCAAAGTCATGCTAGCTACCATGTGTAATATCAGAGAAGTAAAAGGTCCCATAAGTGAAACCAACACATTTTAACTCCAAAATACATTATAATATGACATTATGAGTGGTTTCCCAACCACTTGATTGCTTCCCCAATCTTCTCATATGCTTGGAGAAGGTGTATGATGTGAGGTGTAATTTGAGCACACCTTGAAAAAGACATAATATCCCCAAAATATCCTAGGGAGTGGCCATCGTCATCACTACTTATGGCCCCAAGTGGACCATGAAGTCTATAACAAAGAGTTCCCTTTCTTGGAGAATTGGCTTGCACATGAATGGAAAGGAAATACAAATACATAGTAAGTGAATCATGATGTATAGGAATACCACCCTTACCATGTACTTTGTTCAAGCTAGTGAGGTGGCTCATAAATGGGCCTCCTCTCATTCCCAATGAGAAAGGAAGTGGTTGTGATAACTCTACCAAAGAGTTATGTCTCTCCTTAAAACAATCCATGCATCTCCTCATGTGATGGTGCATCTCCTCTTTGATGCTTTCCCAAGAGAATCCCTCCGTGACAGTATGGTATGTCCTCATGAAATCAGCGTGAATAGAGAGAAAACCCTCATGTGTTGCATGCCAAGCATTCTTCTTGTGCTTGTAGGTCAAAGTAAAGAATATTACATCATGGTAGTGTATGTCTCCATCCACCACACCTGAATCATCGTGCAAGGTATGGGAGAAAATCAACCCATACTCTCCCAAGAGTAACCAGATCAATAATAGCTCTTACTGCATCCTCAAATCTCCATCATATAGACCATGGAGTGAAAACATGATGATTGACATGGAAAATGTCACATCACCCCAATGAAACCAAACTCCTTGTTTCCACAGGATGCAAGTGTCATTCCATTTCCCAACCAATAACATACCCTTTTAAATAGGATATATCACATGCTAGTCAAACTCTTTCAAGAGTAGCCAACACAACCATGCCTTCTGTTGCCTTGTGTCATAGATCTGCAAGTGGCTCACCAACCTCTTGCTCATCAACATCACCAATCCTACCACTGGTGAGTGTCTACTATCATGCTCCAAATTGGCATTCCTCCAATAGAGAATACCATCCTCCCAAATCTGATAACTATCTTTGCACTTCATGGGATGTTGAAGTGCAACATCCTGGAAATATCCAAATGAAGACCACGCATCAATGACCAAGTTGAACCCATAAGGATCCAAGTATGTTGAAGGAAAATACTTCTCATTGAGCTATGAAGTGCTCATCAAGAAGGATCCATCATAGTAATGGGAGATAATATGTCTCTCATCAACCATCTTCCTATCCCCTGCTATACACGTAGAATGGAATTGGAATGCTCCAATAATGGTTGGGCCCCCAACTCATCACTACTACTCAATGATAGCATTGCTAATCTCCATGATGGTGCATCTGATGTCTCATGATCATGCATAATTCTGAACATATAGTTTTGCATTGGATTGATTAGGAAAATTCTCATCCTATTCTCCAAAAATCTACATTCCAACCCAAAGAGTTGTGTGTAGCTCAACGATGACATACTAGGATGAATCTATATCTCCTCCTTGATACTGTCAAGGGTCCTCTGCACAATGATAGTCTGCTGCTCCAAATCAACAATGTGTTTTGACCCTAGGTCATGCAATTGCCATGATGGCATGTCCCCACCACTCTCCATATGATGTGTTGAAACAACATGAAGTGGAAATGTTTGCATAACTTGGTTAACCTTGGGAACATCTTGTACTGCTAAAAGGGTTCCTCCCACCGGTATGATGACTTCCCCAACTGCTAGTGATGATGACTGCTCCTATATTGTTGCACCACCATTGGTATAAGTATCCTCCTCATATTCATCTCTTGAAAAATGCATGGGACTCTAAATGTCAAGAGATCAAGACCACTTTGCAAAGGTTCAAGTGTTCCTTCTCCTAATGCAAGTACTCCCACAACAAGTGGTGGTGGAAGTTTCTTTTCCTCATATTTCTTCTTGTCAAACTTCTTGATCAACCTTTGAGTAAAATCTTCATAAGTTGTCACTCTTGCATGACTCAAATGGCTGAACCACCAAATGTTTTCTTCACCCTCAAGGTGCAACACTGCAATTTAAACATCTTCTCTTTCTACTACTGGATGTGGCAGGAATAATTCATCTAATGTTCTCCTCTAAGCCCCTGCTGTGCATATGGATAACCCATCAAAAGTACACAATAGGAGTCTATTATGTTTTCTTCTTCTATTGTTGCAAGTTCTTCTTTCTTCTTTGATTTGAAGAAACTGTTGGAGAGTTATATTCTCCTTGAAAGCCCTTGATTAAGATTTATATTCTATAAGATACTCACTTAGAATCTCATGATATGAGTTTCCTCCATGTATTTCATCTTCCTCTTCAAATAAAGTGGACATAGTGTATTAATTTGGATCTCTATGCAATACCGGTTTTCTCTTCTACCGATAGGAAGTGCACGGACCTTCCTCATCTTGAAACCCTCTTAAGGTCTCTTTGCATCTCTCCATTATCATTTTCTTGACCTCCTTGGAGAGTTCATTCATAGATCTGAAAAGTGACGAGACAAAGCTCATTCCTTCCATCATTTTTTATCTCTTCTTCTTCTTCTCACTCTTCTGATAGCATAATGGCAGAGATCCACGGGCTGAGCCAAGATTATGCTCTGATACCATTGCAATATTCCAAAATAGGAAAAGTAGTAATATAGCACATAAAAGTGGAAAGAAACAGTAAATATCAATACATTACATATGAGCCAAAGATATATCCATGATATTAAACATAAAAGAATAAAATGAGTACAATATCTTGGGGATCAAGTCCCTCAAGCTAGGCAAGAGAAGCCTCCAATGTCTAAAAGCACCAAAACATGTGATACACCGCTACACAAAATATTGAAGCCAATAAAACGAAGTTTTAATGAGTATGACTACAACTGAATAATTTAAATATATGGATCTGATATTACTATTTTCATACAATGCTGAGAATGGAGATCTAAGATCCCAAAGAGATTCCCAAGATAACCCAGGAAAGGTTTCTAGAAATACAAAAAAATACAAATGGTGATCTAAAGCCCTAAGGCTGAAGAATCACTGAAACTGAAGCACATAGAAGGAGGTGGCTGAAGCTGATGTAAATCTAAATGGCACTCCTCCAATAGACTCTCCCAATGAATGGTTGATCCCTTCAATAGAAAATTCACCCTCCAAGTGATGCAATAAACCCTCCTTGAATCTGCTTGATAAAATAATACAATTTGAGAGTGAAACTACGCTATATGAGATGAAGGTGCCTTTATGTGGTGCCAAAATATGATATTAAGCCTAGGGACCTTCCTTACTGATCTCTCAATGGAAATAATTCTTCCTCCACTAAATAAAAGCTCATAAATGGCCCAATGAAACCCTCCATTGTTGCACCCTGCAACTTACACAAATATAAACAGACATTGTGCTGTAGAAGAAATTTGTAGCTTGGCCTGATGCCAGAATGTGGAAATAATTCTCAAGAACTTCTCCTGATTGGGCACTCAAATTCCCCCTAGAATGAAGTTGGGATTCCCACTCGGGAACACCCTTGTGCTAAACAACACTCCAATCGTATCTAAACAGTTGAAGAGATAAACAAGTCATAATAGACCATATTCAAAATAATAATCCCAAAACATACCTTCCATGGCTACCATCCCCTTATTTATATGCTTTGGTGAGGTTCCTCACCCTTGGCCCCACCCATTAAAGCCACTACTTCCATGCAAAGGATCTCCCTCCAAAACTGCATTGTCCCTCATTGAATGTTCGCTCCCTCTATACCAGCGTTGTTGATTTGGTCAAAGTTGACCTAGTCTACATGCTTCGTCCCTTATTCACATATAGGGGTGCTTTATCTAGCTATTTTGATGTCCTCCATTCACATTTGGAGTGATTTATTCCTACTAAAGATATTTATGGGTCTCTCTACCCACTTATTCTTCTATCTAAAGGACAAAAATCAAAATTTAATATTCCAATTAGTTGCATGCTAATTTAGGAATATTACAGATTCTTCTAACATTCTTATCTTTAAAATTTTTCCCTTTCTCATGATTTTATTTATAAGGATATTTGGCAACATAGTGACCTACTCTTCCACAGGAAAAATAGTTAAAAGGAAGCTTACCTTTAAACCCGCCAATTCCTACCTGAAATTTCTTCACAAATTTTGCTTCTTATTCGTCTAAAATGTAACATGTTTCCTTAAGATATTCCTTTTACTTTCCTTTGTATGTAGCTTTTAACGTTGCCTCTTCGATATCTAATGGACCCCCTTTTCTCATTTCATAAGTTGTTAGAATCCCATGTAGCTATTCAATAGTGAGATTATTCAAATCCTTCATTTTTTTAATGGAAAAGATTATGGAATCGAAATTCGAGGTTAGAGATATTATAATTTTCTCAACAACAGTAAAATATTTTATTTCATCACCAATATTTTTCATTGTGTTAAAAATCTCATCTACTCTAAGGAAAAATCTTGCATTAATTTCATCATCATACATTTTAAGAGTCTCATATTGTATTCTAAACATTTGAAATTTAGCACTTTATACCTTAGTGCAATCACCATCATAATATTAGATAATATTATCCCATATATCCTTTGTGGTATTCAAATGCATGACCTTCACACATTCTGATTCAACCAAACTTCCTAAGAGAGAATTGACTACCTTTACATTGGTCTCATACTAGTTTTCCCTTGCATCATCTGTGAGTTAATAAATTATTCATAACTTCCATCATATATTTATATTTAATCAGTGCATTATTAGTTTCCTTATACATATAGTATGTAGTAAAGAGAAGAATAAACCATCCCACATAAGAAAAACTACAACACATGAGAACACCAAGATTTTTAGGTGGGAATCCAATGTGGGAAAAACCAACATTAGTGTCTTCTCTATCTCCTTTCTTGTTATATAAAGAAAACATTATTACAATTTTTTAATGGTGCAAACTCTTATGAGTACACAGTCACCCACCTATAGAGGGATATAACCTTCTTCATTCTCCAACGCTCACTGGAAGGGATATACAACCCCCTAAACTCATTTATTGACTCCTACTGTAAGGGAGATCCTACCCCTTTTCTAAAGGATGCAACCCTTAACTCCTTGTGGAATTTTTTTTAGAATGTTTCAAACTGGATCCACATGTTAAACAATCATCACACACCCTGTAGGCCACCTTTCATAATATTTTCAAACTAGACCCATATCAATAATAAACAATTAATCTAAGTCACTGTTGGGTGCACTATAGGGTCTATAAATGTACCAGCATTTAATTTTTCAATCTGGAGAGTTTGTGAACTTCGAGATGCAACACTCGAAATTCCAGAGAGAGTCCCTGGTAACCTGCAAAACAAATTCTAGTCTATCTTGCGATTAATCTTGAAAATAAATGTAATCCTGCACTAGTGCGAGAAAAACCAATCCAAACAATTAAAAGCATGTGGAAAAAGTAAAAGCAATCAATGCAAAAGGAAATTCTAATTGCAAGTAAACAGAAGGGAAATCAAAACTGGAAATCAAGCGATGCCATCACAGTAACAAAAAGACTGTAAATGTTGGAATGAATTCAAAAGAAATTCAAACTATTCTTCTTGCACTAATTCTTCCTGCACTACTGTATATTATAACGTTCTTGCACTGGTGCAAGAAGAAAATATGCTTGCACTAATTATGTGTAAGAAAAATCCAAAAGTTAAAGGAAACCATAATATTAATGAAGAATTTATCAATTCAAACATCTAGTTTCTGTATTTATAAATATCGGCTCAGCAAGCGTAAAAATCGCAGCTTTAAATATAAATTAATAGATCTGGATTAATTTACAGAATTAGAGTTATAACTCATAATGGCAGAGCCTATCTTATGGATTCAGACAATATGGAGGGCACAATCATTGTTTAACATATTTCAGGTGCAAGTATAATTAATAATGTAGCAAATGAAATAGAAACAAATTGTGGCAACTCAAATTAATCTTAAAGCTAAATTCACACAACAAAAAAACAAGAATTGAAAAGATTAGAGTGATGTCGAGCTGGTCTGGCGACCAACCCAGCCAATTCACACCCTCTTTGAGTGCCTGGTTCACATAGAAATCGAAATCATTAGATGCAATAAATGAATAGACAAAGCATGAATAAAAACTGCTTCAATTAACTAAAAAAAAAATATTTTACATAATGCAAACATCGGCTAATCCCAACAAGTAGGAGAAGCATTCCACACTCAAATCCACGTGATCCTACATTGGAGAAACCTCTCCTCCCTTCTGCGCTATGCTTTCCTGTGCGTGCTTCTGCCCTCTGCTTAATTGATTGACTAAAAATTGAGTTGTTAGGCTTGGAGCCATAACTCTTCTTTTATAATTTTTTACATTCCAAACTTGGCATAAAATAAGCCAATCCTTTGCAAACATCATGGGGATTTAATCCCAACTAATTATCATTAATATAATATCATTACAACCATTTCCCTACTGAAATAATGGATATTTACCACGAATTTCCCAAATCTGGGCATTTTCTAGAATTCTGGAGAAGTTGGTATTTTTAACAAACTTCCTCCAAATCCCCCTTTGTATCTCCTTAACCATTACAAATTTTAGAAAATGGCCCAAGGCTTACTCAATTTCCTATGCTGAGATAAAAACCCATGTTTCATAATTATGATATTCACTATGATTCATGCGTATATAGAGGTGTAAATAGGCAGTATGGAAACTGCTACAAATTCAGGGCTATAGCATTAATTATTCTCTAAATATAAATATGTATGTCCTGGGTGTGTCTTGGCTTATGTGGAAGTGTTCAAATGACATTTTGATCATAAACCTATTTCATATTCTCCCATAAATTTTTCAATGTATCAAAGCCCCAAATTGGTGCAGGCACGCTGTAAAACTTGCACTGGTGTAGGCACACTGTAAGAACTGAATTGGTGTAGGAATCTATTGCATAGTGCAGGCAAGTAATTATAGGTTCAAAACATGATAAAAATCAACTTTAACCTGCAACATAAAAACCTTTATTAAACTTCCATTAATGGTATTTTAATCCCGTTAAAACAAAAGAAGTAACAAATACTTGCAACAATAATCATTTAACCAAACAATAGCATGAGAGATTTTGAGTGAAAAAATGAGACAAAATTAAGACCCAACAGTCACTGATCAACTTAGTTACTAAATCATCTATCCACTGAATATAGAACCCAAATAGACCAAATAATTACAAGAAAATATATGATATTGTCCTGAATAGAACCTGCATATATATGTGCTTCCTCTGTATACACCTGTGTACAAATATTAAATAATAAAAAGTTGAATCATGAAGTGCAGTAATATTGAACCAATTATTGAATCAAATACTAAAATATTCACATATCATTGAACTAACAAAACTATAGTATCATTACTAACCAATGTTCCAATCATGAATAACCAACCCAATCAGCATTGTCAGACATAGATCAACATGATCAAGACTTCATTGGCATACAACAAGAAGTAAATCAAACATCATCAATGGTAAAAATCAAGCATCAGTTCAAACCCTATTTTGTATATGCTACTTCCACATGGTATATTTGCATATGTGCATGCTTACCATACACAAAATCCACATATAGATCTTCACATACTGAAAAAATATTTTCAGGAATATATATGTGACCCTACAGAGATAGATTCGTGTATGTATGAGGATATTCCCAAACATACCTGAATATAGATCTGAAAACTTTCGTTGCAAACATCATTTCAATTTCTGCAACCTATATTGTCAATACTACAAACTCTTGAATAATTAATCTATATCACAACATCATTATAATTACATATTCATCATTATTGGCTAATTTCACATTTGCAATAAGTAAATCAATCAAGCATATATATCAAAATGCTTGAGATTTTTTAGATATGAGCCTTCTCCTTGCTCCCTGGTGCACACATGTTTTAGATCAGATCACTCATAAACAATTCACAATTTTCACACTTAACACCTTGATCTCCATCTCCTTATATAGCATTTTCCTTAGCCAATACCTCAGGTAAATACCTTGGTTGAGTCATTATTATTCTTCAAACGGATCAAATAATCATTGCCACTTTGATTACTTTTGGCCAATACCATGGTGACCCTTGGTATCCATATTAACATGGTTTGGATTATGTACGTGACTTTTCTTCACATGAATTTCATATGTACGCGACCCTTCTTCATAAGATCCACGTATACTTTCTCAAACATCACCTTTATCATTGTATTTCCATAGCATCTGTAACATCTCTACCAATATGCATTAGTTCTATAATCATCATGATAACACAATGTGGACATATTTATTGAGTAGGTTTCCATCAAGGACAACACATTAGCCATAATTCCAACAATCCACTTCCCCCTTTTGCCATCACTGTCTATATGACTTAAAATATATTTGAACACATTGTTGGGAACATAAGCAATAATATGAGAATTTAAGACATGAAATATGAAATCCTTTAATACTTTTATCAATGCATAGGAATTGTTTTCTATGATACCATACTTCAACTCAAAGTATCTCAATGCCTTGCTGGAAAAGGATATGGGTTGTTCATAATCATCTGCCTTATTTTGAATCAAAATTCCTGAAATTGTATGATTAGAAGCAAAGGAGAAAACTAAAAAATCATTTGAAAAGTCTAGGTTAACTAGGAAATGGGCCTGAGTTAGAGAATATTTAATCCCTTCAAAACATTCTTTAGATAAATTTGTCCACTTAATTTCACTATTTTTCTTCAACATGTTAGTAATCATCTTTAAAATTTTAGTGAAATTAGGAATAAATATTCTCAAAAAGTTTTCCTTACCAAGAAAGGATTGTATTTCTTTTTTAATCCTTGGAAACTCATTTTTTTTGTATGGATTTCACTTTGTTGGGATTAATCTAAATAGAATATTTGGACACCATATGCCCCAACAACTTTCCCTCTTTCATAGTAAAATTTTACTTTTTCATATTCAAGGAGATAAAAAATTTTCTACATTTTGAAAAAACCTGTTTGAGATGTTTCAAATGATCAACTTCATTTTTAGAATAAATTGTTATGTGATCCAAATAAACCACAACAAACTTATCATTTTCCTCATAAAATTCTATGTCCATTTCCCTATGAAATGTAGCGCCAACATTCATTAAACCTAAAGGAATATTTGAGTACACAAAATTTCTCTAAGGAATTGTAAAAACAGTCTTATCCTAGTCCTTTGGATGTAGTTAAATTTTATTGTACCTCGAAAAACCATCCAACATAGAAATCCTCTCAACCCCAACTACACTGCAATATATGCTCGATCTTAGGCAGGGGGTAATTATCTTTCAAAGAAACCTTATTCAGATTTCAAAAAACTACACCTAACCTAATCTATCCATTCTTCTTTTCGAGTGGGACAAGATTAGAAATGCATTGAGAAAATATTAAGGGCACTATTATCTTGGCAGAAAGCAATATTTTCACCTCCTTCTCTATTAATGGAAACAACCTTGGATTAATTCTTCTAACATTTTGTTTGAAAGGTTTCTCATTAACTTTGAGTGGAATAGTATGTTGAATGATAATTTTGCCATACAGTTTTCAGTCCTCATATCTCCAAGGAAAAACATCTAAAAATTCTCTCAATAATTCTGCATACTATTGTGTTTTCTCTTCATTCAAAGAATTAGAAACTTTCACAAACTTAGGATCTATTTATGCTCCTAAATTGTAATATTGCAACTTGTTTTCAATAGATAAAATCCTAGGCTTAAAAACAACATCGTTACTATCAAACAACCTTTCTAAAGGAACCAAAGCTTTGGGAATAAGATAATTGCTTAGCTGACTAATATCTTGTCCAACTATAGGATTTAGAAAATCATTTGAATCTACATCCAAGTTTGTCATAAAATCTTCATCTTCATCAAGAGGTGTACTTGAAAACTCATCATACATTTATAAAAACCTTTTGATTTTTTGGTCAACCTAAAAAACCTGCTAGTGCTTGATATTGTTTTGAATAGAAGGCCTACATCTGACATTTATTTCATACTTCCCATTTGAATCAATAGGAATTTTAAAGGAACTAGCAACAATAACTAGGGAGTCTACTATACCATTTTCTTCTCTAGAAACAACATTATTTTTTGTTCTAAAAATAAATTATATAATAGGTCTCATACCTCCTTGGATGTTTAGTTTTAAATGTACCTTTGAATTGCTTCACAAAAAAATCAAAATCTTTGAAGACACGAATCTTTTTTCTTTCTATTCTTTAGGAAAATTCAATCCAATAATCAGAGCCTCATACTCTACAATGTTGTAGGTGCATTCAAAATACAATTTGAAGGAGTGTAAATGACTATTTCAATCTAGTGGAATAATCCAAATACCTTCCCTTGATCCATCCTTGCAAGTGGAACCATCAAAATGCATGTTCCAGATTCCATTATCTTTGTCTTCTTGTACTTCTTTTTCCTGAATGTTATCTTTGATATATTATTTTTTCTATTCTTCAAAGTACAAATAATTATAGAAAATAGAGAACCATTATTAGTGTAAACTTCATAAATAGGATTATTTTGAGGTTTTTTTTTTACTTCTAACCATATGTTCCATCTGAATCTCTCTATATAATCTTCTTTATTCAACAAAAACTGAAATAGATGCATAAGTCACGTCCATTTGAAAAGTACCCCCAAACTTGGATGCCCATGAACGTGATAAAAACATCCAAATTGAGATGAAATATTAGCTATTAATACATTGATCACCATACCCTTGGTAGGGATTTGGGTGAGTGTTACAACTAAGTCCTTCAATAATCTGAAACATTTAAACTTCGTTGAGTCAAAAGAGAGAAAATCCTTGTAAGGTCTGATGATATCAAGGCCTAAATTTTCCATAACTGACTTAGGAATCAAGTTATATGATGCTCCAGAGTTCAATAGAGCATTATGAAGGATTATGTTATGAATGTTAAAACTAATGTAAACAAGAGGAATATCATTGTTTACTTCAGTTACATGAGGAAAAAATACAAATTCACGAGCATAATCTTGTATGTTTAGAGAGTCTCGAGAATTAATATTTGATGATTGACCTTATTTTGATCCCTTAATCAATTTTATGATTTTTTATTTATAATGTGCATTCTTTAGTAATTCAAAAAATGGTATTGGGATCTTGTTGGAGTGGGATCCCCTAATTCTGACCATTTTTTCTATATTTTGTAATAGATTTTTCATGCGTAGGGCCTTTGGGGTGGGTCAAAGGGTAGATTAAGGGGCCGAAAACCACGGATTGCGGACCATAGAGTAGCACAGGCTAATATTATAAATAGATGGATAGATCGATTCTAAGAACGCATTTTTTGGATAATTTTGAATCTGAATGTTAGATTTGGATACTTTGTGAGATTTTGTGCATATTTGTCTGGGTAGAAGGCTCCTACTGGCTCTGTGCGTGGAGACCTTAGTCCTGTTGTGTGCAGACCCCACTGGTTGTGTGTGTGGGTTGTTGAAGGGTTTTGTATGAAGGATATGAACTGATATCAATAAAGGAATGTTGTTATAGATATCTGAGTTCTATATGCATCTGTTGTTTGTGTTATGAATGCTTTTGCATCTTATTTCTGATTTTTGTATTGTCTGCAAATATACCTCTTGCGCAACTATTTTTGGGTTTATATGAATTCTTATTGGATGGATCTGGTGACATAAGGTTCTAATATTATGTGTTAAGGGTTATTTTTTTTATTATGGATGTTGTGTTAACTTTCGCAAGGTATTCTGCATATTTGACCTAACTCTATCTGTAAGGGTTTATTAGTTAGGGCTGTTGTTGTGAAGGTTTATTTATGTTTATTTTGGAACTTAAGGAACCCACATCATTCAAACCTCTCTCATGGTGTAGAAACTTGGTTCCAGCATCCCCCCCATACTGCTTCGAGTCAGACTTTGACTTGCGCAAGCAGGTCACCACCGAAAGGGCCAGTAGTAAGAGGGGTTTTTTGGTTAACCTCAATTCTGAACCTAGGTCAGGACCCCTCAAGTCAAAAAATGGTTCCATTTCTGGGACTGGGAGCATTCTGAGAGAGGTTGGGTGATGTTGAGAAATTATTGGCAACCATTTAAGCCTAAACTTGAGGACTCGTTTTAAAGACAGATTTAAGAAATTTCCCTGAAAGAAAACAAAAGTAAGAAGTTGTCTACTGAAGAGTGGAAGAATAAGTATATTTTCACTGAGGTGCACGATATATTTTTCTTAAACTTTTCACACCAATTGCAAGAGTGGTTGGCAAGGTTATTTGAATTCCAAACCTGTTGGAAGGATGATCAGGTCACGCAGTGGACCCCTGAATTAATCCAATAGTTGGAGAAGACTGATAATTCCATTACCCGAACTGTAGATCATTGGGTTGACAGTGTCTTGGGCAGGTTTGTAACAAATTTCGTAGTAGATCAGTTTGTGTCCTACTATGAAGTTGAAAGAATATTTTTCAAGGGATTTAGGGGTAAGTTCTTACAAACTTTTCCTCTGCTAATTAAGATGCTATTGTGTGAAAAGGGTATTTTGTGCAGCCACACCGAGTTAATGACCCCTGATCAGAGTGAAATAACTATGCACAATAGTAAATACTATTGGTTCAATCAGAAAGGGGATAGAACTGTATACAGTCCTCTGGGAAACTCCCCTAATATAAATGGAAGTGGGGCTACGCACGTGGATAATAGCCCTCCTGCTACACCACCATCAAATTTGTGCAGGGGTAAGAATCATCCTTCCCCACCACCACCCCCACCTGCGGGCGATATGGCTGTGCATATGAAGTTACCCACCTTTAAGGGTGTAGGGGATGAGGATATGTACCGATTTTGGTTTGTGGTGAATGCGGTTTGGACTGCGCAGAATGCTAATACTGATGTTGTTAAGAGAGCGCAACTGGCTATGGCCTTTGAAGGGTGTGATTTAGATTGGTTCATACCTTGATCATCATATGGATCCCACAGTTCAGGAGATCAAGGATGCCCTGAAGCATTAGTTCTGGAAGCCTAAATCTTAATCTAAATGCATAGTAGAACTTAAAGATATTAAACAAGGGCATGTGGAATCAGTTTGGGAGGAAGACCAACGACTGAAGCAAACCATCATCAATGAAGGATATGCTTATGAGGATAAGCAACATAAGGAATGGTTCATTGCCATGATATTTCCACATTTGTGTGGGCCTATGGGTTAGCAGAATATTGATTCACATGCAAAAGCCCTGGAAATTTCTATGAAATTAGAATTTGCATCGAGGGACGATGATCAATTTGGAGCATTGGAAATTCAGACACATTAGAAGCTATGCACTTATAAATTCATAATTTATGAATATATCTTGATAAAGAAGCTAGCGCAGATGTCTGGTGCATACGTTTCAAGGGAGCTGGCCACACCAAAAATCAGTGCCCTCTGCTAGTAGATTATATGCAAGCTGGGGGACCAAGTCCACTGTGCCTAAGGGACGTTGCTAAGCTTAGTACCCCCACACTGTGGTGCACTAATTTCCAGGTAGCTAGGCAACATGATACAAACCACTACCCGTGGTTAGGAGCCTATGTACTAGAACTGAAGCAACAATGGTGCAAATTCTTCTCTTCAGTTGGTCACGATGAGCACAACTGCCGAACATATGACCTGATGATAGATAGAACGAGCCTTTACCAAGTGGAGGCCGACCCTTTGTCACCAGAATCTCCCTCCGTACGAGGAATATCCCTAGAAAGAGGATGGGGATGGGGGAGAGACTAATGCACAAGTCAAGGGAGAGGGAAACTAATTTGTTACACCTGTTGAGACACTAAACACTATGCACATGACTGGCTGAACCCTACGCGACAATCCTGTAGGTACTGTAGGAAATTTTTTCATGTAATTGAAGATTGTCCTATGTTAATAGCTAAAATTTAGGAAAAGAAACAGACGCCAATGCAAAACATATAGATGGCTAAGGCTAAACTGTATGGCGATGGTCTAAGTGTAAATGTAATTACACGTAGTGGTATTTCCATTGGAGGAAATGAGGAAGAGGTTATCGTAGAACCACTGATCAGAAACATGTCTAACAAGAAGGAAAGCCTCAACCTGCAGAAAGAAAAAAATATTTTCATTGAAGCCAGAAAGGATTATGCTGATAGAGGAGCATCCACCTCAAGAAATCCCATGGAACCAAAAGCTAATGATGAAGTTAAACCATTCCTACAAGCCTGCACTAAGCTACTATGCAATCAGAGGGTAGTAGATAATCTCCAGGCCCTGATAGATAGCTGCGCGGAAAAAGAGGTGCCTCTAATAGAAACCAAGGCTGTGAACAAGGTTTATAAGAAGAATAAGAGAACTGGTAAGGAGATATGCATGACTATGCAGATTGGAGACAATGAGATGGATCTGGTCATCTTGGATTTGGGGTTTGATGAAAATGTCTTACCTAAGAAAACCTGGCAGAAGATGGCAGATCCAAAATTGGAATGGTCCACCATTCAACTGTGCATCGCTAATAAGCAAAAGATCATTCCTCTTGGAAGGCTTCCACAGGTTGTGGTAGACATCGTCGAAGTGAAGGTATGTGCAGATTTTTAAGTAATACAAATTGTGGATGATGCAGACCCATACCATACGTTGTTAGGATTAGATTGGGCCATTGATATGGGAGGAATCATCAATATAAAGCATATAAGTATGAATTTTGAGAATAATGGTACACAGGTGATAGTCCCACTGGATCTAGCAGAAGGAGAACGATACACAGAACCAATGCGTGAAGGGGATGATGTTGACCATATCTACAAAATGAATATGCGATACAAAGACTAGATCAACCCTACAACTAATGGCATGTTGAACTCAAAGAAGGATAGCTCTTCTTTTTCTGATTCTGATGGCGAAATGGAGAACTGGAAGAATAGGTTGCATGATATCTCTGCGTTGCGCTACCTCAAGATCTCAAAGAACTTCTGGTGCATCTCCTCTAAGGTAAGAGAAATACCCTAATTTGATGGTTCTAGTAGTGTTAAAGAATTTTTGGAAGCATTGGAAAAACATATCATAGAGGAACGAAGGTTCTAAGAACTTGATTTGGCTATGCACGCAACAATAGCGTGTTGTTGGGAGACGCACAAGGTAATTTTATAGGACTGGGAGGAATGTAGAAAAATGATGATGTTGTGATTTGAACCTCCAGTCACTCCACCCATTGAGTTGTTCTATGGTCGGGGAAATCTATGCAAGCACCTGGCCATGTGGAGGGAGGTATGGGATGAAAAGACATGGAACGAGTGGGTTTATAGGTTGTCCAATAGTTGGAGCTAGTACTCACCACCTGGTATCTATAAGTCAAGCTACACTGTGGTACTCGTGACTGGTTTACAATGACTGAAGATTTTCTGGCAACCTTTGGCTCTGTGGGTGGCTCAAAAAAGTTGGATGAAGCCCTACAGGACATAGATGCTCTCGTCTTTGACGAATCTCCGCCCTAAAAAGAGTGTGTCGCGCTGGCCTATGATGCATAGATGAAAGACATAGTCAACTATAGAAATCTGTCAATCGAGGATAATGAAGATGATCCAAGGAATGTTAATATCCCAGAATTAGAAGGAGAGTGCACAGTTGTAGGGCCTGCATTAGGGATGGTGAATGTTACTGAACCTTTGAAATTGAAGGAAGTCAACATTGGGACAGAAGAGAAGCCCAAGTTGGCCAAGATTGGGGACTACTGGGACGATTATACAATAGGAAATATTGTCGAGCTACTGACAGAGTATCAAGATCTATTTCCTACAAATTTCTTTGAGCTGAAGTCAATTGTAGGGGACTTGGGTGTTATTAATATCACTCTAAAACCAGATGCGCTCCCTGTCAAGCAATGCCCATATCGATTGAACCCAAATTATAATTAGAAAGTAAGGGAATAGTTAGAAAATATGGTGGCTATAGGCATCATTGAGTCGATTGAACAATTTTATTGGGTAAGCCCAATGGTGGTTCAGGGGAAAAATACAAAAGGAGAAATAAGGATTTGTGTAGATCTATGCAAGTTGAATAATTCCTGTGTGCATGACCCTTTTCCCACTCCATTTTCTGATTAAATCTTGGATATTCTAGGAGGATAAGAAGCTTATTCATTTACTGATGGATTATCATGGTATCATCATATTAGAATTGCACCGAAAGACCACAACAAGACCACCTTCACCACTAAATGGGATTCTTTCCAATATACTGTCATGCCATTCGGATTGAAGAATACAACTGCCATCTTATCACGTGTTGTAGTGGTTGTGTTTAAGGAATTCATGCATAAATTCTTGGAGGTATATTTCTATGACTAGACAGTATTTGGATTTGTAAAGAAACATGTATCGAACCTGCACATGATGCTCAACACCTATAGGAAGCACCAGATTTCTATCAACCGAAAGAAGTTCATATTATGTGTACCTTTTGAGATTTTCTTGGGGCATATATTATTCCAGCAAGAATTGACAGTAGAACCAACCAAGATCATGGTTATCATCAACTTAGAAGTTCCTACCAATGAGAAACAACTACGCTCCATCCTAGGACACATTGGTTATTACAAGAAGTTTATCAAAGGGTATGCTTTAATCACTGTGCCAATGGAGAAGTTGCTAAAGAAGGATGTAGCATTTTTCTTGGATGAAAAATTCCAAAAAAGCTTTGAGCTACTAAAGGAGAAAATTTTCACTGTACCTATTTTGATATTCCCAGATTGGGCTAAGTTTTTTCATGTGCATGTGGATGCATTCGGTATAGCACTTGGGGCTTTTTTAGCGCAACCAGGAGAAGGAGACATTGATCACCCAGTGGATTTTTCTATTAGGAAGCTCTCTGACGTAGAGTGCAACTACTCCACTATAGAAAGGGAGGGATTGGCCATGGTATACATGTTGCAAAAATATAAGCACTATCTTCTAGGAGGGCATTTCCAAATGTTCACTAATCATTATGCTTTGAAATACCTGGTCAATAAGCCTATGTTAGGGGGTGAGATCTGCTGATGGTTGTTTCTTTTTTAGGAATATGACTTTGAGATTATTGTGAAGCTTGGAAGACTAATTTTTTGTCCTAATCATCTGTCACAAATCAAAAATGGGGAAGAACCAACCTGTCTGGAGGAAGGGTTACCAGATCCACAACCCTTTGCTATCAAGGTGGTAGATGAACACTTTGCTGATATTTTTCATCTTTTGACCACGGGAAGAATTCCTGCAGAATATTCAGCCCAACAAAAGGCAGAGTTGCATTAGAGAAATTTTGAGGTATAAAATGGGCCTCCTAAGTAAAATGTACAAGAAAAATACACTTTATAAGAACCAATAGGGTTCAAGATGATGATGTCAACCATGGGGGGTGATCCACCATTTTTGGGGTAAGAAAATAAAAAGATTAAAAAATAATAAAATAATAAAACTACTTTTTCAACTTATCTCCCTAAGGTTTTACTCAAATTTCGAGTGGGGGTACTCATTGGATGAAAAATTTAATTCCTCATCCAAGGAGTACAGATTTTTCATACTTTCTATGAACACTGCTACACGAAACATGAGAAATACATGAAAAAATGTGATTGCATTCATGTTTTTCATGTATTTCTCATTTTTCGTATTGAAGGGTCCATAAAAAGTATGCAACATGGGTACTCCTTGGATGAGGAATCAAATTCTACATCCAACGAGTGTTCCCACTCGAAATTTGAGTAAACCCATAAGGATTTAAGTTGAAAATATGAGTTGAAAAAGTATCTTTTTTATTTTTTCTCTCTAAATTTTGATGATGTAATCTAACCTTATTTTATTATTTCCAGTATTATTTAATAATTTCCTTAGGAGGCCGATTTTAGAACTCAAAATTTTCCTAATTGTTGTGCACGTAGCTGATTTCACCCTAATTGCAGGTCAGTTGTATAAATTAGGATCAGATGAAGTATTAAGGAGATATGTATTAGAACATGAGAGACATGATATATTGGTTGAGGCTCATGGAGGAGTGGCAGGAGGCCATTATGCTGGGAAAGCCACTGTGCAGAAGGTGCTGAGTGCTGGGTTATGGTGGCCCACTCTACACAGTGACACACAAGCATACTGTCTAGCCTCTGATGCATGCTAGAGAACAGGGAATCCTTCACACAGAGATGAAATTCCCTTACAACCGCAGATGGCCTTGCAAGAATTTGACAAATGGGCTATAGATTTTTTTTAACCTACCAACCCTCCTAGGAAGAAGACTGGAGTGTGTTATATCATTAATGCAAATAATTATGTAACCAGGTGGGTAGAGGCGAAGGTAGTTAAGGACTGTACTATAGATACTGTTACGCACTTCATCTTTGAGAAAATTTTGACTGGGTTTGGATGCCTGAATATTTTAATGAGTGATATAGGTACACATTTTGTTAACGAAACAATTGAAGCTTTGATAGAGGAATTATAGATCCATCACAAGAAGAGTACCCCTTATCACCCACAAGAAAATGGCACAGTAGAAGCTTTCAAAAATATTTTTGAGAACATGCTTACAAAGATCTATAATGCCAACCGAGATGATTGGGAATTTCACATCCCTTCTGTGGTATGGGCTTATAGGAAAATCACTATTCAAGATGGTCTATGGGTAGGAAGTTGTTATGTCAATGGAGTATATTTTTCCGAGTCTACACATTGCAAATTTCACTAATATGCTTGAGCTTGACAATATGGAGGAATGATTGGTGCAACTCGTTGCCTTAGAAGAAGACAAGTTTATTGCTAACTTCCATGAGAAAGTACAAAAGGTGTATCAAAAAGCCTTGCATGATAGGCACATCACAAAAAATATGTTTAAAGATGAAGAATTGATCTTAATATATGACAACTAGTTTACGTGCCACCCAGGGAAACTCAGAAAGCATTGGCTGGGCCATACGTTGTGAAGGAGATCAATAATGGCAGTGCGGTGTGCTTGGACATGCTACGCAGAGAGAACCTTCCTGGGTATTTCAATGGAAGTTGTCTGAATCCGTATAGGGACAATCCGGTGTCGACCAAATGACTATATGGCCGGAGCATCAGAATCAAAGGGTCTACACATAGAATAGAGGAAGGGCATAGGAAGGTGTTGTTGGGGTTCCCATGTTTTGGCCAGATTGGCAAGAACAAAAGATGAGACAACATCAGAACCACTTTGGGGCCCTAGGATCTAGCCCTCCTAGACCCAGAGATGGATCTCTCTGTAAAACAAAGAATGATATATCTTTGAAAGCTGAAAATGAGATGTTAGGCTAGGTATGAAGCACGAACGGGGTTTTAAAATGATTTGGTTGGTTGGTTTCTAGGTTGGTCATGAGATCATAGACTGAGAAGGTAATAGGATGAAAGGAGAAAAATAGTAGGGTTTTTCAGCAAAGAGGATAGGTCAAGAAAGTGCCATCCATTGGGCTATGGAGTCATGAAAGGGAATTACTTGCACCAACTAGCTCAGGCTTTCAGAGGGCAAGTCATCTAATACTAAAGGATATTTTATATTAGATGGTGGGATGGAATGTTAAGGATTGAAAGTGAAAGAAGGAAAGCAACCTAATTTTTGTCTATAGATCAGGTCAGAGGTCATTTAACTCTAGACCTGCTTGGACATAATCATAGGCAACTCTCAAAGGAGGGACAAAAGGGCAGCTTATAGATCAGACCAGAGGTAATTTAACTCAAGGTCATCTTTAGCATGCTCCAAGGGAAAACAGAGATAATTTTAACAGAGAGATCTTAGAAAGGCCAGCTGGTCACATAAGGATCCTAGTGGACAGGGCTAACTCTAATCCCCAGTGTTCCCAAATCTTCCAGCTTAAACCCAACAAGAACAACTAAAGACAAATTCCATTTAATTCATACATTAGCTAGCAGCGTAAGGAACTACTACACTAGTCAAATTAACTGAAATCAACCCTTAGATAATCACATTTGGCAGAACAACATTTAAGGCAAGGAGAGCAGAGACATAGGGTACCTAACAAGGGTAAATCCTATGCCATATTTCTGATGCAAGCCAACAGAAAATGAAACAGTATGAAAATGTAATAACAACGTTAGAAGAACATCACCAATAGTAATAGACCAGGATCCTGTGAAATGTGCTTGATTAATTGATGAAAAACCAGTAACATACACTGAGCTCAATGGATGTTACAATCCAAACTTCTCCTCCCAGCCTACTACAATACAAACTACTCTGTTATTTTCTCCCAGGACTGTTCTACAGTAAAAAATGAATCCCTCTAACTACAATGGTAGTAGCCGAACAACAACCTTTACAATATGTTCTTGAGGATTCTTATAGGAGAAAAGAATAACAGGAGTAGATGTAAACTTAAATGCAACATTAAACTCTGAAGCAGCAGGAGGGCCGAGGCTCCATCCAGTTTAAATTCTGGGCATTTATCTCTGGTACTCATTGGATGATGGAGTGGTCTTCGTCAGGCTTCCATTTACTCTAGGTATGTCTCTGGTGTACTGAAAAAATTGAAGAATGATGATGCTAGGGTCTGCCGTACTCTGTCACTAATGCACTGGTAGCATAGGACTGTTGCCAGGGCTGAAAAATCTCCCTAGAACATGGCATAGAATAAAAGAAATATGGATACTGTGTCCTTTTATGGAAGAATGTACTGCTGATATGAAAACCCTGATAGTATTATTTTCTGTGCATTGAACCTTCTGATTTATCCTCGGGGTCTTCGATCTGGTACCTTGCCTTTGAATAATTGGATTAAGGCTGATAATTTGCAATTACAGGCCTTAAACGCTCTATTTTTCCACTGATACTCTTTGTCGCTTTCTTGATTGCCTCTGACTGCGAAATATGTGCTTTAATGGTGCCAGACAGGTTTTGCAGAGCTTTAATTCTATCCTTCGATGAAATTTATGTTGCAGACACCTTTTCGGAAATTTCCCTGTAATATCAGGCTCTAAATTCAGCTTCTTCTGTGCACTGTACCATCACAATGGTGAATATGAATCATGGCGGTTTTTCGCCACCTGTAACCCTGCAAAACACGAAAAAACATTAAGAGATCATGCACGGGAAGGGTGAATGCAGCGGGGACGATGAGGACGGTCATGCAGACTGGTAAAATGATGGAAAAGTGCAAGATTATGGTGGAAAATGGTCATGGCGAAAGCTTGTAGAATTGTGGCGCAAAATTTTAATTTAAACATTAAAACCTGACCTTTGAATGCATATATGTACATGGACGGGTGAGAAATGCGATGCAACATGTGGAATAGGTGATGTGGCGGGAGCAGTCAACGGCGAAATCATGCAATGAAATATGGACTGTCCGATCTCAGGAGGAGATCGACAGCTGGGGACATGGTGGAGGGTGATTGACTCTGGACCGTCTGATCTTAAGAGGAGATCGACGGCTGAAAATGCATCAGAGGGCGACGGATGGCGGGCCAGGGGTACAGATACCTTGGGTTATCCCCTGCGCAACTTCATGGCACGATAGCCATTGGATGGACGATCACAGATAAAACGGTGTATATGCATATCGCGCCATGTCAAACGTTGAACGATAACGCACGATGGGAGGGCAGTTTTGAAATAGTGTCGCTGCCACACGTCGTGCGATGAGTGGAACCGCTAGCCAATCGAAAATTACTGCCTACCCCCCAAAGGTGGTGTGATGGAACTGATGGTTTATGAACAGTGCGCGAGGACCACCGAGGCGGGCGGATTCAGGACCGTCGGATCTGCGGGTAAATGAACGGTGGAGATGCGATCTGAGCGGTGGATGGGGTGAACGGTGAATGCAGTGAGGGACGCGACGACCATCCGATCTATACAGATCAATGGTTTAAAACATGCCCGATATGGATTTACGGTGAGCACTCTTTGGGCTAGCGCTAGGTTCTAGCGTTGCAGTCACGTGGTGAAAAAGGTTAAGGGGGCTGGCCGAAAAGAGGCTAGGCCTGCATAATGTTAAAATGTGGGTTTTTCAACCTTTTTAATGCGATTTGAGGCCAGGAAAAGGGTAACAGTAGATGGAAAAAGGGGATTTAAACCAAACAAAGTGTATTTGGAAGGTTTAAAGGGCATTTATGATGGTTTAGGAGGACTAGGGGAGGGATTTGGGGGGTAAAAAAGGGGGACCTAGAAAAAGGGAAAAAAAGGATGAAATGGAGAATTTTGCAGTGGTACAAGGGGCAACTGAAGGCCTTTTGGAGCACATTTTTTTTCAACCAGAGAGGCTTTATAATGGGAATCAGTAGAGGGGGTTTATCAAAGAACAAAGGCACAAGGAGGCTTCAAGGAGGATGTGTTTTCAGGGAAATGCATTCCTTGAAGGCTCAAAAACATTTTATCCCCCTGTTTGCTTGTTAAAAATTTGTAGGGGGTTAACAGGTGTGACAACAATGCAAGTGTGATGCGCCGGTCAAGAAACGAGCTATTGGAATAATGAAACTAGGTGAAAAAGTAAAATTGCAGTTGGATGGAGGATATTTCTCACTTTTAATGAGGTGATCTTGGAGGATTTTTTACCATTTTCTTGAAGGTAAGTGGAAATTAATGATAATCCAACCATTTTTATCATGAGTGGATTATAAAAAGGCACAGGTCTCAATTGGTTCCTTTGTTGTTTGAATATTTGGTGCCCTGTGATTGTCTATAATCTTTGTCATCTTGTTTTCTTTGAGTTTTGTATTCCTAGCCATGAATCTCCTTTTGAAATTAGTAATCCCGAATTCATATTCTGCCCGAGAATGATGGCTACCAACACTATGGAGGAGCATTCTGCACCCCTTACGGCCTCAACAGAGATGAGGTCCGATGATGTTAGAGAAGTCATTCCAGAAGTCGAAGACATAGTTTCCACTATAGCAAAATAGAAGGGCAAAGGAAAGATGTAGAAGTGGGCTACTTCTAGGCCGTTCACCTCTCTATGGAATGTAACATCGCCAAGGCAAGCCACCAAGGACCGATCCCCCATCAGTGATCCATCAAAGTGCTTGATGAGTGCTCGAAAAGAAGCAATGTTCGTAGAACTCTTTTAATGGTGGCCACCGTATGTTAAGCCATCGAGGCCCTCTGTGTGCAAGCCATAGAACATCAATACCGTTCGGGAGTATCTACATATGTTTTTTATCCCTCAGGATGTCCCTTTTATTGGTGAATTGTTCAACAAGGTCCCTTAGATAAATTTTTATGATTATGATCTCGCAAATGAAGCAACATTCCTGGAGCTTACACTGGAGAATTACATGGAATGGGTGTTTTACGACAATATGCCAAAGGTGGAGCCAATGCCCTGGGCATGCGGGCTGCACAACGCAAGGGTCCTCACTCTGCTAAGGATTCAATATTTCGAGAGGTACTCCATCACTGAAATTTGCGTGCGCCAATTGTTGTCCTTGGTCCATTAGGACTCCCTGTGGATTCAGGGGAGAATTCCTATAGATGTTGCGCTGATGCATCGGATCACCAACCTGCCCAAGAAGGGACCCCATCAAATGAAGGGATTTGGGAAGAGCAACGAGCTTAAGGTAGCGATGGAGGTGAAGGAACACTACAAGGTAGGACAGGATAAGAGGGGCTTTCTGTTCTAGACCATTGCTGACCCGACAGTGTGCATGGTCACCCTTGTCCTTGGATGTAAGCTTATGAGGAAGTGCTGGCCAAAAATGTTCCTCGCGCACGTCATTTCCTTGGCAGGGAAATGTGAAAATGGATGTTGTATAATTGGTCGCAGTTTTTATGTGAAGAGTTTTTGGAAAATGTGCGCGAGGTGGAGGAACTGGGGAAGCAGTTCTGCTACTCGTGGCTTCTATTGCTAATTTTTTCTGGTGGCATCAGAGACCCTAGTTGATGCATTCCTTCCTAAGATTGAGCCAGGCGTATGCCAGGGGGAACGCTACGTGAACTTATGGGACTCATCAAACACCTAGTGAGTCGAAGAAAATAAAATTTTTTGGGTACTTTTTGAAGGCGCGTTGTCACAAGCTATCCATTCCAGACCAATACTCTCATCGACAGTCCATGGGAAGTAAAAAAGTGTTGCATAATTTCAGGTAACCATGCATAACATCCATATCAAGGTGCATAAGGAATCAAACTGGTACACCTTACCTTATATGGTCATGGAGGCAGAAGTTGACCATGTCATCGCAACATGGCCTAATGCATGGAATATCGGGCTTGGCTCCACCTAGCCCATTACACCGTCCACATTAGGAAAGGACACAACTCCAAAGATAAGGCTCCAAAATATGCAACAAAGCCGCTCATAGAGATAGTAATAAAAGATACTAGAGCTAAAGCAAAAAAGGACCTAGATGTAGAAAAATACAAGCATCAGGAGTTGGGAGGTGACCATGAGGAGGTGGACCTCAGTGGTTTGGAAAAGCTCAATGGAGATGGTGTTGAATCTCTGTGTGCCACCAAGTGAGGTGGAAAAACATCTAAAGGGTCGTGCATGAAGAGGAAAGGTTCCAAGGCAGGAGGAGAGGAAGAGGTTACTCTGACAGAGGAGGAACTCAAAAAATTTGTAGATGTTGTCACTTCAACATGAAAGGATTGTTGGAACACTATGGAGACCCAATACAAGGCTATAGTGGAAGCTTTGTAGTCAAGTTTGAAGTTCCTACAACTCAAAATAGATATATTGCAAGTGAGCATGGATCAAGCAAGGCCAAGGCAAGAGAGCGTTCCATCTACTTCAATCGTTGCAACTACAGGAAGCAGAATTTACCCCTTCCTGGTTATAGTGGTGTCCATGGAGCACGAAGAGTTGTGCGCGTAGGTCCAAAACTACCCCGAGGTCTACATCGACCTACCGAAGCTGCCAAGTGGGAAGCTCCATGCCCTACACATCTTCATATCTATAGAACTACAAAGCAGAGAGGCTCGCACACAACAAAATATTAGCGAGGCCAAGAATATTGCAGAAATAAAGATGGAGAGTCTACTGAGGCTTAGGCAGTGAAACAAGTGGTCATAGATCAACAAGCGGAGCTAGAGAGCTTCATTGACAGGTTATGTAGGGAAATTCTAGACATAGTCATCCTGGCCTCCGCAGCGCCACAAGCCAAAATTGAGAGCCTAGTCGCAGCCCACAAAGCTTCTAGGTCCAAAATTCAGTCCATTAAAGTAGATTTAGAGCAGTAGATTGCTGCATTGTAGGCGAAGCTGAAGCCTAAGACCCCCTTCGGAGGTGTGTGTGCAATGGGCCGCGCTAGTAAAGACAACATTCGCTAGCATATCTGTGACCATTGAGAAGGGTTCAACGCTCCTAGAGAAAGCCATGGGACAATGGACATATATGAAGACAGATCGATTAGTTAATAAAATTACCCAGGAGTTGCATGCAAAGGAGAAAGATTTTGACGACTTACTGAAGGCTTTGCCTACATTCATCCCTGCTCAGAGAATGGCATGCCTTCAGAATATCTAGGCATTGTGCGACAAGGTGGAGGAGCACCACTTTAAGAAGAAATTTATTATAGACCATATGAAGCCATGGGTGATTGATGCCCTAAAACTATCCCAGGACCTTGACCTGGTAGTCCGGAACCTGAACCAAAGATTGCAGAGTGTCACTTTGGCGACTGAAGGGATGACTTCAGAAAAGTTGGTGGAAACTGTGCAGAGTGTAGCAGATCAAAGCACAAGTGTCTTGGAACCATTTACAGCTACTATTGAGGAGCTCCAGAACAAAATAAAGAATCCAGTGCTAGTGTGACTCGGTACGAGTCATAAGATTGTGTTGGGGACCTGTTAGAGTGGGGTCCCCTAAGTCTAACCATTTTTTATTTATTTTATAATATATTAGTCATGCGAAGGGGCTTTGGCACAGGTCAAATCCCCTCATGAATTGTAATGGGTCAAAGGATAGATCAAGGGGTCGCGAACCACTATTTTCGAAACATAGAGTAGCGTAGGCTAATAGTATAAATATATGGCTAGATCGATTCTACGAAGGAATTTTTTGGATAAGTCTGAATGTGAATGTTAGATTTGGATTTTTTGTGAGATTTTGTGCAAATTTGTGTGAGTAGAAGGCTCATGCTAGTTGTGTCCGTGGAGACCTTAGTCTTGCCATGTGTGGACCCCACTGGCTAGGTGCGCGGGTTTTTGAAGGGTTTTGTATGAATGATATGAATTGATATCAATAAAGGAATGTTGTTATAGATATCTGAGTTCTATATGCATCTAGTGTTTGTGTTATTAATGTTTCTGCATCTTATTCCTGATTTTTGTACTATCTGCGAATAGATCTCTTACACAACTATGTTTGGGCTTATATAAATTATTATTGGATGGATGTGATGATATAAGGTTTTGATATTATGTTTTAAGGGTTATTACTTTCACTCCATATGTTGTGTTAAGTTGCGAAAGGTATCCTGCATCTTTGACCTAAATCTGTCTGTAAGGGTTTACTGGTTAGGGCTGCTCTTGCGAAGGTCTATTTATGGTTATTTTGAATATTAAGGAACCCACATCATTCAAACCTCTCTTAGGGTGTGGAAACCTAGTTCCAGAAACCTCCCCCCCCCCCCCCATACTACTTCGAGTGAGACTTTGACTTGCACAAGTAGGTCACTGTCAAAAGGGCTGGTAGTAAGAGGGTTTTGTTGGTTAACCTCAATTCTGAACCTGGGTCAGGACCCCTTAAGCCAAAATATCTTAATCTTAATAATGCCATTCTCCAAGCTTAAAGGAAATTTAACCTTGTCCAACTCCTTTCCATCTTTCTTGTCTTCATCAATTTTCTTAGATAGACCTTGCTTTGATTTTTTTTGTGGTTGTTCTGCTGGAGGCTTGGCTGGAGGAGGCTTGATTATGATATTTTTACCTCTGATATTATATTTCATTTGAAAATAAACAATTTTTTTGTTATATCCTTGTTGATATAACTCTGAATCAACCATTAATTGAAGTTTGTACTTTTCTTGTGATAACTAGTTTGATTGGTCATGTTATTCTTTAGTTATGTATACCTAGTTATCATCCTCATCAAGACAATTTTCTTGTTCTTCAAATTCCTTTGCATTTTATTCATCAAAAAAATTATGTGGTAAATGAGGTCTCATGGCCTACTAATATTCACATCCTTTCTAATATATTTGATGAAGTTGAGGGCCTTGAGGCCTTCTGAAGTTTGGATTTTGGATTCTAGGTTGAGGCTCACCTCTGGGAGGAGTTAGATTATCAACAATTTTTTTCCATTTTTTCAGCATGACATCAAAATTGGGATATTTAGAAGAAGAGGGTTCATCCTTGACACCTTTTATTTTAGTCCTCATTTTAATTTTCTTGGCCACCAAATTAGTTTATGCTTTTATGGAATTATTTTGCATGTCTGCCAATGTAGGAAGATTCCTTTCTCTTAATTGAAAATTAAACTCAAAATCAAATGTATCAATGTAATGGAGCAGAGCTAATCCAAGAGGAGGCTTAATATCAACTTGAATTGCATTATATACATTATTGAACCTAGCAAAAAAATCTTGCACTGTTTCACATGGGTTTCTTTTCAAATTATCATGTTCGTCCAATATTTGTGAGGGATTTTTCTTATCCTCCCATCTTGCAAGAACTATATGCTCAAATTGTTGAAAATTTGCAATACCTCCTATTGGAAGTCCTCTAAACCACTTTTACATTTCTCTTGAGAATATTTGTTAAAATAAACTCATCTTGACATCTTCATCATCAACCTATTCTAGATATATAGAGGCATTAAAATTATCCAAATGTTATTGAGCTGTAAAACCTCCCTCTCCATCAAATTGGTTAAAGCATTGGCCATAATTCTTAGGAAGGTCATGTAATTGACTTGGAAGAGAGAGGGGAGCATTTCTAGAATCGATAAATACTTGAAGAAAAGTTGAAGTAACTATAATTCCATGGATTTTAATAGTTTAAAATGAATTCTTAACGCAAGTGTACAAAAAGAGATCACTTTAGCTGCACATGAAAAACTACTGCACACCTATGCCCGTCGAGATGAAAAAGTACAAATAATAATTGTTCACCGAGTAAAATGAGACTGAGTTGTATGGTACATGATGTGTTGGCATAAACATGGGCCAGACAAAAATATAATGGATCCCACATACATACCACACGTGGGAAAACAACCAGTACTAAATATAATAATATCTAAATACATGAGATATAATAACAACCACAGATGCCTTGTTAAACAGGAAAGGGCTCTGAAAATATGAATGGATCATCTAAGTGATACATGCATGCTATAGGCACTGCAAACGGTAGGGGCCGAACCAATAAAATCTGCAGAGCTGCACCTGAGGCTGTAGAATAAAATGAGGTCATACGGGTATGTTGGGGGCTTCCTGAAGGGCCACTCATCATGAGGTCTGAAACATATCACACACCTGAGAATCATTGGATCAATTTGCTATATCACCGAACTATCAAGTATACGAATCTCGGTCATTTTGAAGTGGATTGGATGAGAAACAATCAAGTCAAAGGGAAATAAGGAGTCCCTTCACCTGATCTGAGGCACCAAACAAGAATGGAAGATGGGACCAAGATATATTGCCCTCTAGACCTGTCTTCTGGAATGAATGTGCTTATGTCGACAGAAGGAGGTCTGCCATAGGTGAGGCAATAATGATACTCAAATAATGCATGAGGGATCATAGTAGAGTGACAAATGGACTGACACCACATATAATGATGGAATGGGGGATAATAAGTAGAAAATGGATGACTTCCCTTGTCAGAGCATAAAAAGCATGGATGAATTGGTAGCGATTGAATGGACTTTGAGGGGATGGGGGACATTGAGACTGGAGGCAAAATTGGGCTACATGAGATCAAGACAAGGAGTGAATGGATGGAATATTGTAACAGGAGGAAAAGGGACTCGGGATAGACTCCATGAATGTGATGACAAATCAACTCAAATGCTTTAATCAAGGGTGAGTCGATGATGCTGCCACACAGAATGGGCCCGGTGGGGACCATAAAAACATGAGAAAAATATGGTTACTCATGACGAAAATCGTTAATGCATCGAAAAGTATGGAGACTAAGTGATTCCCCGAGTACAAGTGGCGCAAGTGCAAAAATTCGATTTTGAGAGGTGGCGAAGTGAACCTTCTTGGAAAAAAGGCTTCTGGATGAAGTATCAAATCACCAAAAAAAAAGGGATACCCAATTCAGAGCTTGGTGAGAGATTTCCAACGGTGTTGACAGTTCATCAAACAGAGCTACGGTTGGGTAGCGATTGGTGAAAGAAAAATTAAGGTTTTTTCTTTTAATAGGGGAAGGCCATAAATCTTATGATTATCGTAGCGGATAAACTAACCATTGGAAACAAGATTCACATATTTTATGAAGGTGGCCTTAATTTTCTAAAACTGGCCTCAATGCTTCTTGGAAGGATGGTTCCTGGTGAAGAGTCAAGAAAGGAATATGAGAATGAACCACTAGAGAAGGTCTAGAATCATCATCGCCCACTAAGTCAAACATGGGGACCAAGTGGTAAGTGTGGTAACACATAAAGTAGAATATTTCAAGATATGGTATCAAGAATCTACGATATATGGATCACCAGAGAGGCTATTAGGACAAACTATCCAAGGAATGGGAGGATAACAGACCATATCTAGATCGATGGGGTCTAGGCTGAGACTTTTTTTAATCAAGTGATAAGGTGGCCAAGGGTTCCAACATTCCCCCAAGCATGGGATACTATGTCCAAGAATATGTGGTGGAGGGGAGTGATCTGGTATGCTAAGGTGGGAATGATGCCCCTAGCTAGAGGTCGGTCAACAACAATGTCTAAGGGACTAAGTTCGTGATGTAAGATGAAGGAATGATTAAGTGGGTCATCCTGAGTGATCTGAAGTGATGTGAGACTCTAGAGGTTCTTCTAAATAGGGAATAATAATGGTACTATAGTTGATGCGACTAGACACACTAGGAGGGTTGTGGAGAATTGCTTCTCCTAGACTCTCAAATAGGGGTGCCCCCTTACCCAAACATTGGGTGTCAATGTAATGGCCACAGGGTGTATGTGGTTCAAATGCAAGGGTTCTTAGTAAGGGTTTATATACCCAATCAACCTCACTATGGATGAATTCTTTCAAATCCAAAACATGTTGGTCATGGGTCTGATGTGGAAGGAGATATGCACGATGGTGCATATCTTCCCAAGGAAAATCAAGGGTGGTCATGCCTTCCATAATGTCTTCATATGAATGGAAGATGGGAGGAATGGAGGAAGGGAGGCCACATGATGCAGTAGAGCTACCTAGTGCATCATCATGAAAAATATGGTTTGCAAACACATCGTTACAGAGGGTAGATGAAGATCTAATAGATGAAACATTTATCGATGTTGAGCCCAAGGTGATCGCCGAAGGAGGTTCAGTCAAAACAAAGGAAATGCCCCAGAGAGGTATTCCGCCGAGGATTTCATGAATGATGATAGATAGATGATAGTAGTTGAAATTTTCGCCATCTCTACATAGGGTGGAGGTATGACAATGTCCTCTAGTTCAGGCTGATCCAAACACACAAGTAGAGGAGTAGCAGGTTCACTACGTTCGACATTGATTCAGTGGACGACTTGAAGGGTGTCATGAAAAATATTCAAGATGAGGGTAGAGGTGAGAATAGTGGCCATAAAGATCACACAAAACAAAAGGGTGATTTTTGCACAACTTTTTGATTTTCTTAGCTTAATCGGGTAAGGTAACATGGGCCTATGGGATATCAAATTTAGGAAATGTTTTGTTGACCACATGTTTGAGAAGAGGAAGCTTAGGACAATTTTGGGTGGCATGCCAAACAACATCACACAAAATGCACGGAGTTGACTTCTTTGGAGGCTTAGGAGGAGTAGAAGTTGTTTAGGCAACCTTATCCTTGGGTTCCTTATTTTTGGCTTCGCCCCTTGACTAGATGCTTTCGCAACAGGAGTATATTCTTGTTCAGGTGGCCGAGGCACTGAAGAAAAGGTAGGATTCTTGGCGATCGGTTGGACCAAGGTCAAAGTGGTATAAGGCTTGAGCAGATTAGGAAGGGTTTCAGCTAGGGGATCGATGTACCAGACTGGGATCCCCAGGGTCAAATTAGGAATGCTCAACGTAACCATAATAGGTGTTAGTGTCAGTCTAGTCATACTGCCATCAGTGATCAAACTTACTCTTTTGCATTTGCATATTAGGAGTCCCATACCATAAATTTTCATCATTCCATTAGGACATGGATTTATTGATGGTAGTGGCCTTTCATTAGTTTTCCTTCATGTAAAACTTGTTGATTCTCCTCTCTATGGTCTTTAGTCATAATTCACTTTCATTCCCATTCATACTATCGGGTCATAGGGTTGGTCTCATTAGGTACTAGGGTCTCATCATAGTCAAATTAATGAGTCAAGTGTCAATAAATATCAGTAAGGTCATGAGGAGGTCAAATAAACTCAAAGGCACAGTATCTGGAAAGATCAAAGAAATGTTCTATTGAGCTTGATGTAATTCACCTCAAAACCATGTTTTGAGGTGAAAAGCATGGTACTTTGCTTTTGTTATCATTTATTATGTAATTTTATGTCTTCATATGTAATAAGTTGCACTTCAGAAGCTGCTATCTCTACAGAGCCACCACCCTACTGTTCAAAGGTGTTTTCCACAATATTTTTAGTATAAAATCATAATCTAAGTATGTCCATCAGAAGGAGCCCGGAAAGAGCTTTCCAATGGTATATTATACTCCCCAAACTGACTTCTAGATTGGAAAATATGCCGAAGTGAACAAAAGTCCCCAAAGGCCTGACCTTAACCCTTTTCTCATTGTCCCTTAGACTTTATTTCATATAATTTTAAATATTTTTCATTATAAAACCCTTGCACTCCGATGTGATCGCATCGCATCACGATTCATGGGATCCCGATTGACCCACCTCTGATTAACACCTCCCCGATTACAAACCTCCGATGCGATTGAGTCACCTCCGATTGGATCGGAAGCATCACAAGCCCGATCGCATCGCATTATCATTCATCCCGCTATGTTGGTTTCCCCCAATGCGATGAATCGCATATCACCAATCAAATATTTTATTTCCAAGCACTTAAACCCGCTCCCTTTCCTGATCGCAATTGTGATTTACTCCCAGGTCCCACCATAAAGTCTTCCGCCCTTTCCAAAAAAAAGGGTTTTTTCCCTTTGTAAAAAGAGATAAATTGATTTTTAAAGGTTTATTAAGAATTTCATCGCATCACATGTTTTCACTCCACCATGTCCAAACCTCCGCACTCCCTTCCCGATTGCGATTGCAATTTTCCCCGGTCCCACCATAAAGCCTTCCGCCCTTTTCAAAGAAAAAGGGCTTTTCCTGTGTTAACTCATTTTTTTCATTTCATTTAAACTTTTCTCCATCGCAAAGTCTTTTCCCATTGCATTATAATTCCTCCCGATATGTTTTACCCCCACACACTGGTTTTCGCTGATGCGATTGATCGCTTATCGCCCATTGCAATCGGCGATTTCTATAAGTTTAAACCCGCTCCCCTTCTCGTCTCGATTTGCGATTGCGGTTTCCCCATGAGACTCCCTCTATACACTATCGCATCGCAAATTACCAATTGCATTCCCTCTGCTATGTGATACACTCCCTCCCCTCTCCCGATTGCGATTTGCAATCGCATATGGGCCCATCATCCTTCCTTTTCTCTTTTTCACTCAAAGGGGATTTTTCTTCATTAAATGGAAAATTTCATTCTTATTGGTTTCAAAGGCATTTTCTTCAAAGTTGGTTTTCCTTCAAAGAGTAAAGACAGAGACAAGTAGTCAAAGCCGAGAGCTAAATATAAACTAGAGACATCTACATCAAGCGATGAAAAGGGGATCTGTTCTTCAGACTTCCTATTTTCATTCATTCAGTCTAACTGAAAATTCTCTAGATGGTCAAAATGTATTGTTTCTCCTTATTTTCAGGAGCAGATTGTTAGTATTTTCCTATGTTCAGATTTCGGTTCCTGAGCTAGTGAAACAACTCCTTCTTCTGTGGACCTACTTCCCTCAATTTATATCTATTTAATGTAATTTCTAAGTCATTTGTAAGGGGGAATAAAGTGGAATAAGCTGGAAATCACTAAGAACGCTCTGCGCTCCATTTGTAACAGTTTGGTAGGGAATTAATAAAAAAAATGCAGCTCTAATTTGTGGGATCCCTGTGGTATGGATTTTAGCATTGTTTTTTCCTTTGTGTTCATCTATTAATTGTTATTTTTTCCATTCATTCGTTCATATCTCTCATTGAATGTTTTCAAGATAGATAGGTAGAATCCATTGTATAATGCTCTGCCTTGGTAAATCATTCAATACTCTATGTTTTCTTCTGTTTGAAAAGGATCCATATCCTATGCCATTTTCAGCTCCTCACCAGTCTTAATCATCCCATCATTATTTGAACTAAGTTGTTAAAATCCCTACCTACCTTTCCCCATGAAATACCCTGTATTTCTGATTTAATTCCCCAGTTTCAAACTGCCCCATCTAATCCTACAACCCTGAAAATTTATAAAAAGATTTCCAATTATTATACCTAGCCTAAAATTAGTTTACAGTTATATTTCATTGAATATTTTTCCCAGAGAGAGCCCTCTCCTGACCTTGTAGGGCTAGCTACAAGGCTAAGCGTGGTTTGAGGTTACCCTGATTTGCCTTCTTTCAGCCTAAGGTTCAAATTAGGTGCTAACATTTCTGGCGACTAACACTGGGGAGTATTTAGCATAAAAGACTGATCACCCTAGTAATACCTTCCATATAAATTCTTGGACTCAGGATGATGAGATTCAAATTTTGCTAGGCTAAAATAAAATATTTTAAAGTAGATATTTCACCACACTGGCTTCAAGGAGATACACAAGGGCCAACCCTAATCCAAATCCTCCCCTTGTGTTTGAAAATCCTAATCTTTTTCCAAGAATAATCAGAAGACAAGAAGGTTCACTAAGTCCTAGACCTATTTTCAGATCCCATACTTGGCCCAGTGAGTGGTTGCTTATAAAAGACCTCTCATTTGATGAGTGTTTTGGGCTTTCTTTGTTCAGAAATAAATCAGAGACAACACTTGATGACACAGTTTTAGATCTAGAATTTCTTGTAGATCTTGAAATTCAAAGGGAAAACACATCGATTGATGATTATATTTTGAATTCCCCTCAGACATCTGTCACTATAACCAATATCCCTGAGCCTTCAGAGTTATCAGAAACAACATTTCATGACCTTAATTCATCAGTATTCCCATCAGTTTCAGAAGTCAGTTCTCAGCTTTCATCTCCTCCATCAACACCTCCCTTGCATCCTAGTATCACAAACATTGTTGTAAATCCACCTCGAGTCATGGCTGTCTGATATGCACCCCTGGATTTACCTCAGAACCTGAATGATATGCCTGCTGATTACCAAAGTAAAATACCTATCTTTGATGCCACTCAAAGCATCACAGCCTAGCAGCATGTTGACAAGATGAATGAATTTTTTTATTTTCATGAGGTAGAGGCAGAAAATGTAACCACAATATTGTTTTTCCAAAGCTTTGGAGGTGAAGTTCGAAAATGGTTCAGAGCCTTACCAACAGGCTATATCCACACTTTGCAGGAGTTACATAGACAATTCTTATACCGGTGGGAGGTAAAGAAAAACCCACTTCAAATATTTTCTGAATATGAAAATATTAAAAGAAATGTGGGTGAAACTGTATAGGATTATTGGGTAAGATTTAATGTTGTATATAATGACATTCCAACCAATATGAAGCCCCCCATGGGGTTATATTTGCTCAAATTTCCTGATGGTTTCGATGCTGATATGGCATATCAGCTACGAGAATGAGATCCCACCACACTTGAAGACATGCAGAAGATAGATGTGAGTGTAGAAGCAAATTTGCTGGCCAGAAGAGCGTGGAAAAAAGTTGAAAAGAGAGTAACTGTGAAAGAAGAAGCCTCTCCTTCAGACAGTAAGATGGACACTTTGATCCGAATAGTGGAGAAGATGGTTGATCGATTGAATATTTCGGATAGACCTGAAGCGTATATTAGGAATCCGCACTTCAGAGGACAACATCAGCCACAATTCCGAATTAAGAAAAGAGAACAAAAGACGCAAGACCAAGCTATGCCACAACAACAAATCAGAACTCCATTACAGCAAAATTATGTTCAAGGAATGGAGACAGATGATGATGATGATCCTGTAGTTGAAGCCAACCACTTTTTCACTGCCGATGGTGCGCCAATCTTTCTCACAGAAGATGAGGAATATACAACGATTACAGAAATTTGAAAAGATGAAGATTTTGTATTGGCTAATGATGTACTGTTAGAAGAAGAGTTCGATGATTATCAAAGAGGATACATGAACGCTTTTTCAACGCAACAGAAACAATATTCTTTGAGGAGTAGAGATGTGTCGATCAATCCTATTCAGAAGAGAAAAGAGCTGCAATTGAAAAATGACTCCTCAAATACTCAAAGAAAAGGGAAAGAACTTGCTGATCCTTCTCCCAGCAAGGCATCCTCAGCAAATAACGTTGCAAATGAAAAAAACCAGCATAGCACAGCAAAGGAGAAAGTAGAGAAGAAATATCCTCCCGTCAAAGAGGTAGAAAAAGTCCCATCTTTTAATTTGGAAAATGAAATCTCTAAGATGAAGGTGTCCATGCCCTTGACTGAGTTGGTTAAAAATAGTACTTATAAACATCAGGTGTCTATAATTTTTCAGATATGGTAAATGTTGAACATGATTATCCTGAACCCATTTTTGGTCCAGCCATAGAAGGTCAGTCTGAAGAAAGTGAAGTTCCTCCCTTCTACCTGAGTCTTAGATTGCATGAGTTCATTTTACATAATGCTATGTTAGACTTCAAAGCCTCGCATAACTTGATGCCTAAAGCCATCATGGAGAAGTTGGGTCTTGATATTACCTGCGAGTACCATGATTTGTATTCCTTTGACTCCGGTAGGGTCCATTGTACTGGTCTTATCAAAGACTTGGTAGTATCTTTAGACCAAATCCCAGCCAAAAATGTTTTGATGGATGTAATCATTGTCAATGTTCCACCATGATTTGGAATTATTTTGTCCAGGTCATAGGGTGCAAAAATTAAAGGAACCATTCAACTTGATTTCTCTTATGCCACCATTCCCGTGTTTGGTCAGTTGAGAAAATTATATAGGGAGAAGAAAATGAAATACATGATCACCAGCAAAGAGAAGCCAGTTAATCATCCCATTAATGCAATCCACATAGATATGGAGTCATTTGTAATATATTCAGATGGTGGTTTGAATGATGAAAATGTTTAGTTGGTAGAAGTAGATGAGATACCCGAAATTTCAGAAAATTTTAGGGAAGTCCTTAAACATGAAAAAGATAAAGCATCAAGCATTTCTAAGCTTCCTGCTTGCCAGCAGCAAAAGGATAGTGAACAACAGAAAGATACAGAAATCAGTCCAGATAAAGTAGAGAAAGAAGAAAAATTTCAACATCTAGAAGAAGAAGAAGAAGGCCTTTGGAGCATGGATTTTGATGGAGCTATTGGTAAGGACAATGCTGGTATAGGAATATGGATTTAGAGCCCTGTTTTCCAGCCTGAAAATTTTCCTAGTAATGTTAGATTATGTGCCTACAAGTTGGCTTTTTACTGCTCTAACAATGGAGCACCGTATGAAGCATTAGGAGAATTTTGAGGTCTAAAATGGGCCTCCTAAGGAAATTATAAAATAATAGTGGAAAAAATCAAATAAGTATTGATGACATCATCAAATTTTAGAGGGAAAAATGAAAAAACTACTTTTTCAACTCATATTTTCAACTTATCTCCCAAATTTTTTACTCAAATTTCGAGTGGGAGTACTCGTTGGATGCAAAATTTAATTCCCCATCCAAGGAGTACCCATCTTGCATACTTTCGATGGGTCCTACTACACGAAAAATGAAATACACATAAAAAATCGTGGTTACAATCATGTTTTTTTGTGTATTTCTCATTTTCGTGTTAAGTTCCTCGAAAATGTACAACATGGAGTATACGGTTTTTTTGCTTAAATTTACTCCATGGTACTCCGCTTCAAAAATTTAATTTAAGTGATAAGTTGAAAATACGAGTTGAAAAAGTAGTTTTATTATTTTATTATTTTTTAATATTTTAACCCTTTTATTTTAAAAATGGTAAATCATCCCCCATGGTTGACATCATCATCTTGAATCCTATTGGTTGTTATAAAGTTAATTTTTGTTGTACATTTTTCTTAGGAGGCCCATTTTAGACCTCAAAATTCCCCTAATGCTTTGATTGCAGGTTTGAAAATTTTGAAGAAGTTAAATGCAAAGAGGATTTCTGTCTATGGGGATTCCGAGTTGATAATCAAACAAGTAAAAGGAGAGTACCAAGCAAATCATCCACGATTGAGGGCCTATAGAAATGTAGTCCTAGACATTTTGAGGACATTTTCTGAGTACAATTTCATAGCAGTACCCCGAATGCAGAATCTTATTGTAGATTCTCTTGCCACTACTGCAAGAAATTTGAAGATTTTAATGAAATCCAACAACAAATTTGAAATTTATGTTGAAAATCAGCCTGCTGTTCCGGATAATATAAGGTATTGGCAAGTGTTTTGGGATGATAGTGAAATTAATTATTTTTTGCAGAGTGAAGGAAAATTCAAGGATACTCCCATAGAGGGTGACTATAATGTTGATGATCAAGAAATCGAAGAAAATCAGATGGAAATATTGCAGCTGAAAGACAATGTAATTCCTAGAGGTCTCATACCTTTGGAGGAGCTTTTTGATCAAGATGATGTTGCAAAGAAACCAAGCTTGGTGCCTACTGATAAAGGAGTTGAAGATGTGAATCTTGGAACAGATGACAAGCCTAAGCTTGTGAAGTTATCAAAAGCATTGTCCCTTGAGGTAAAGGAACAACATGATAAATTAATTTCTGAATTCTCTGATGTGCTTGTGTGGGATTATTTAGATTTGAAGGTGTATGACAAAAACATAATTTAGCATACTATTCCCATCAAGCCGGATCATAAGTCATTTAGATAGAAGCTGAGAAGAATCAACCCAAAGTTGCTGCCATCCATTGAAAAAGAGGTAAACATATTGTATAAAGATGGTATCATTGTCCCCATTATATTTTCTGATTGGATTTCGAATTTGGTCCCGGTACGTAAAAAGACAAGAGAGATAAGGTTGTGTATAGATTTCTGGAACCTGAATAAATAATCTTTAAAGGATAACTATCCACTTCCGAAGATGGAGCATATTCTGCGGAGAGTAGTTGGAGCATCAAGGATGTCACTACTCGATGGCTACTCAGGATATAATCAGATCTTGGTGCATGAGAGAGACCAAGACAAAACTACTTTCACAACACCTTGGGGAACTTTCCAATATGCCAAAATACAATTTGGACTGAAGAACGCTGGAGCTACTTTCCAGTGAGCAATGGATATTGATTTTGCCAATGAAAATGATGTTTTCCTAGTTGTTTATTTGGATGATATGATAGTGTTTTTTGGTTCTGATGACGGACATTTGCACCCCTTGAGGGTTGTTTTTCAGCGATTCAGAAAGTTTGTGATTTCTCTTAATCCAAAGAAAAGTTTGTTTGCTATGGATGAAGGTAAGCTGCTGGGGCATATCATCTCTAAAGAGGGTATCCACATTGATCCTTCAAGAGTGGAGGCAATTCAACACATAGACCTTCCACGTAAAAAAAAGGAGATTCAGGCATTTAATGGCAAGATGAACTTCTTGCACATATTTATACCCAATTTGGCTAAACACTTAAGAGAAATGACTAACATGTTGAAAAAGGATAGCATAGTCAAATTGAGTGAGGAGGCCATCAATTCATTTAATCTGGTAAAGTTTTCTCTTTCCAATGCCCCAGTCTTGATTAGTCCTAATTACACTCAAGACTTCATTATATTTTCATTTTCATCAGAGCATACTATGGCTACGGTATTGATGCAAAAGAGAGATCAGATTGAGCAGCCCATTGCCTTTTTCAGTAGGAACATTCGAGATGCTTCCTTGCGATATAATATCATTGAGAAACAAGCATTGGCCCTTATTAAAGCATTGAAGGATTTTAGAGTATACATTCTGCATTCACATACTATAGCATATGTTCCTAATGCAGCAGTAAAGGATGCGTTGATGCAAACTGATCTAGAGGGAAGAAGAGGCATGTGGATAACAACAATGTTGGAATATGATTTGGAGATCAAACCCACAAATTTGATCAAAGGACACGGCTTGGAAAAGCTAATGGCCCAATCAAACTTCCGTGCTTTGGATATAAATCTCATAGCAGCAATGTCAGAAGATGATGATGAAGGTTTGCTTGTTCTAGTTTCAGACATTTTTCTACAATCACCATGGTATTCCGACATAGTTTATGTTCTTCATCACCTTTCACCACCTCCAGGGATGTTTAGAAGAAAAGGTAGATCACTGAAACTTAAGTCTGCTAAATTCTATATTTTAAATAGTGCTCTTTATTGGAAATATCTAGGAGGTATTCTACTTAATTGTTTGGTTGAAGATGAGGCTCAACAGGTAATGCATGAATTTCACAAAGGTGATTGTGGTGGTCATTTGTTTTGGAAAACAACAGCTAACAAAGTGTTGAGAGCAGGATATTATTGGCCCACTTTATTTTTAGATTTGTACAAAACAATGATGAGCTGCCATGAGTATCAATTTTTCCAAGGGAAAAGGAAATTGCTTCCTCTGCCTTTGAAACCAGTTTCACTAAATGCTCCCTTTCAGCAGTGGCGACTTGATTTCATAGAGGAAATCCATCCTGCATCATCAGCACAACATCAATGTATCTTAACAGGTACCGATTACTTCACCAAATGGATTGAGGCCATTCCAGCACGACAGGCCACTGATACGGTAATCATTCAATTTTTAGAGTCGAATATCTTGTCTCGTTTTGACTTCCCTCAAAAAATCATAACAGATAACACATCAGTGTTTAGATCTAAGAAGATGGTGGAATTCTGTGACAAATACAATATTGTGTGGGCCATTCAACATCTTACTACCCACAAGGAAATGACATGGTAGAATCATCAAATAAATATTTGATAAACATAATCAAGAAAATGTTGGAAGTGAACAAGAGGAACTGGCATCAAAATATCATCAACACGTTATGGGCAGATAGAGTCAGCAGCAAGAAATCCTTAGGTATGTCACCGTTTGATTTGGTTTATGGTACTGATGATGTTTTTCCCACGTCACTTACAATTTCGGTCATGAGATTATTGCAAGAGGCTGGCAGCGAAGAAGATGATAATCAGTGAAGGATCAATCAAATGATCCACCTTCAATAAACAAGAGAGGAAGTGTCTCAGAATTCTATTCAGCTGCAGGAGAATATAAAGAAAATATATGACCGTAAGACCAAAGTAGAAAAGTTTCAGTTGGACAATGTGGTGTTGAGATGTGATGCACGAAATGAGGACAAAGGGAAGCATGGTAAGTTCAACAACTTGTGGAAAGGACCATATAATATTTCAGCATACAGGGGATAGAATGCTTTCTTGCTCTCAGAGATGAATGTACAAGATTTCCCTGGAGGAACAGTAAATGGTAGGCTTTTGAAGCACTACCACTATTGAAGATAATGGATCAAAAACTATGTCACAATCATTGTATATAGCATGTCATTTTTGGTTAGATTTCAAGTACACAGCCATTAAATTTTGGGGCTCGAGGTGAAGGCTATAAAACTTGAATGATATGTGTAAGGTTTGCTGGTTTTATTTAAGTTTTCAGTCACAGTTTGAGTCAGAGTCAGTTTGCATTGTCTCAGTTTTCAGTATTTTGACCATATTTTCACAATGGATAAGGCTACTTGGTCTACGGTGTTCTTGGCACCTCGAAGGAGCTACCATCCCCATTGGATCCAATTTTAGTGTCAGTCTGGTCATATTGCCATTAGTGATCAAACTTACTCTTTTGCATTTGCATATTAGGAGTCCCATACCATAAATTTTCATCATTCCATTAGGACATGGCTTCATTGATGGTAGTGGCCTTTCATTAATTTTCCCTCATGTGAAACTTGTTGATTCTCCTCTCTATGGTCTTTAGTCATGATTCAATTTCATTCCCATTCATACTATCCGGTCATAGGGTTGGTCTCATTAGTTCCTAGGGTCTCATCATAGTCAAATTAATGAGTCAAGTGTTAATAAATATCAATAAGGTCATGAGGAGGTCAAATAAACTCAAAGGCACGGTATCTGGAAATATCAAAGAAATGTTCTATTGAGCTTGATGTAATTTTCGCCTCAAAACCATGTTTTGAGGTGAAAATCATGGTACTTTTCTTTTGTTATCATTTATTATGTAATTTTATGTCTTCATATGTAATAAGTTGCACTTCAGAAGATGTTATCTCTACAGAGCCACTACCCTGCTGTTCAAAGGTGTTTTCCACAGTATTTTCAATATAAAATTATGTTCTAAGTATGTCTATCATAAGGAGCTCGAAAAGAGCTTTCCAACGGTATATTATACTCCCCAAACTGACTTCTGGATTGGAAAATATGCCTAAGTGAACAAAAGTCCCTAAAGGCCTAACCTTAACTCTTTTCTCATTGTCCCTTAGACTTTATTTCATATAATTTTAAATATTTTTCATTATAAAACCCTTGCACTCCGATGTGATCACATCGCAACACGATTCATGGGCTCCTGATTTACCCACCTCCGATTGACACTTCCCCGATTACAAACCTCCGATGCGATTGAGTCATCTCCGATCGGATCAGAAGCATCGCAAGCCCGATCGCATCGCATTATCATTCATCCCGCTATGTTGGTTTCCTCTGATGCAATGAATCGCATATCGCCAATCACATATTTTATTTCCAAGCACTTAAACCCGCTCCCCTTCCCGATTGCGATTGTGATTTACTCTCGGGTCCCACCATAAAGTCTTCCAACCTTTCCAAAAAAAAGGGTTTTTTCCCTTTGTAAAAAGCAATAAATTGATTTTTAAAGGTTTCTTAAGAATTTCATCGCATCGCATGTTTTCACTCCACCATGTCCAAACCTCCGCGCTCCTTTCCCGATTGCAATTGCAATTTGCCCCAGTCCCACCACAAAGCCTTCCGGCCTTTTCAAAGAAAAAGGGCTTTTCCTGTGTTAACTCATTTTTTTCATTTCATTTAAACTTTTCTCCATCGCAAAGTCTTTTCCCATTACATTATCATTCCTCCCGATATGTTTTACCCCTGCACACTAGTTTCTGCCGATGCGATTTATCACTTATCGCCCATCGTCATCGGCGATTTCCATAAGTTTAAAGCCGCTCCCATTCTCGTCCCGATTTGCAATTGCGATTTCCCCATGAGACTCCCTCTATACACTATTTCATCGCAAATTTCCAATTTCATTTCCTCCGCTATGTGATACACTCCCTCCCCTCTCCCGATTGCGATTTGCAATCACATATGGGCCCACCATCCTTCCTTCTCTCTTTTTCACTCAAGGGGGATTTTTCTTCATTAAATGGAAAATTTAATTCTTATTGGTTTCAAAGGAATTTTCTTCAAAAGTTGGTTTTTCTTCAAAGAGTAAAGACAGAGACAAGCAGTCAAAGCCGAGAGCTAAATATAAACCAGAGACATCTACAACAAGCGATGAAAAGGGGATCTGTTCTTCAGGCTTCCTATTTTCATTCATTCAGTGTAACTGCAAATTCTCCAGATGGTCAAAATGTATTGTTTCTCCTTCTTGTCAGGGGTAGGTGTTGGTCTTTTCCTATGTTCAGATTTCTGTTCTTGAGCTGGTGAAACAACTCCTTTTGTGGACCTACTTCCCTCAGTTTCTATCTATTTAATGTAATTTCTAAGTCATTTGTAAGGGGGAATAAAGTGGAATAAGTTGGAAATCACTGAGAATGCTCTACGCTCCATTTGTAACAGTTAATAAAGAAATGCAACTCTGATTTGTGGGATCCCTGTGGTATGGATTTAGCATTATTTTTTCCTTTGTGTTCATTTGTTAATTTTTATGTTTTACATTCATTTGTTCATATCTCTGGTTGATTTTTTTCAAGATAGATAGGTAGAATCCATTGTATAATGCTCTCATTTAAATCATTCAATACTGTAGAGTGTTTCTTCATAATGAAGAGGATCCCATTCTGTTCTTCTTTCAGGTCCTCACCAGTCTTAATCATCCCATCATTATTTGAACTAATTTGTTAAAATCCCTGCCTACCTTGCCCCATGAAATACCCTGTATCTCTGATTTAATTCCCCAGTTTCAAACTACCCCATCTAATCCTACAACCCTGAAAATTTATAAAAACATTTCCAATTATTATACCTAGCCTAAAATCAGTTTAGAGTTATATTTCATTGAATATTTTTCCTGGAGAGAGCCCTCTCATGACCTTGTAGGGCTAGCTACAAGGCTGAGCATGGTTTGATGTTACCCTGATTTGCCTTCTTTCAGCCTAAGGGTCAAATTAGGTGCTAACAATAGGCACTGACAAGACTCCAAAGGGGGGAGCAAGAAACTGTATCTGACTGGAGGGGTAATGGCTTGGCAGAATGACTCTCAGCTGGTTAAGGCTAAGGGGAACTATTCCTAGTTGATAAGGAGTGGAAGAGACAACAGTAGAAGAGTAAGTTCCTTGAAAGGAAGACCATATAGGCTTTGTTGAGTGACCACCAGTAGTTTGCAGAGGCATAGGTTGTTCAGTCATTGAACCAGACCACTTATGGCTAGTCTGAGATGAATGCATCATGCAAACATTCGACGAGCTAGGACTTGTGACAAGAGGGGAGAGACGAGGGAAAGTACCTAGCAAGGTGGAATCTTTATAGACTCTAGGTGAAAAACTGGTAAGATGTGCAACTACCTTTTTATCGGCCACCGAAGATATGATAGAATTGGGGGAGATCTGAGACTTGGGTTCATAATATGTCAATTGATCAATGGTAAAAATATTTCCATTATGATGAAATCACATATTATGGTGAATTGAAGATGCAACAATAGATATTGCATAGGTGTAGCTACGACCCAATAGGAGGTTTTAATCCAAGGGGGAATCAATGACTTCAATGTCAATACAAACAGTCTTTCCTATAAGAGTGACATGATAATTGCGGTACATGCCAAGTGGTTGAGAAGAGTGACTATCCCAAGCATCCAAAGTGATGGTGGATGGGGCTAACTCAGGTGATAGGAGTTTCTTCCAAAGAGAGGTGGACATCACGTAGGTGGATGTGCCTTCAACAATGATACATCGTGATACATGTGTATTACAAATCTTGACTGGTATTTGGAAGGCGATGAATGAAGGTAAGGGGGGATGTTTTGACTTTTCAACATCAAATACGATCAAACGATCATCTGAAGGATACAAAATGGCCAAAGTAGATAATATAGATTTATGTTGTGAAGGGAACTACTGGAGGACTTCCAGCATTGACATAGTAGCAAGAGATTGTGCTAAGTCATCTGTTATGTTGTAATTGTGGGCAGCTTTGGTAGAAGCAGTAGTTCGGCATAATGGCCTTTTGGGGATCTTGGGAAGGACCTCTACTCGTGGCTGAGGGATCTATAAAGGGGCATTAGGTGTCGAACTGGACTCTGTGGAAACTTTGGCTTGAGACTCGGTTGCAGACGAAGCAGGAGGCTTGCCATATTGGCACGACCAAGTTTGAAGGTTGACATCAGTGGTATTAACCACTTATAATTCATCATGAGGATATTGTAATCAAAGGTACCAGACTATGAGGGTTGAGGGACATCTTGAAGTTGAGGGGGTTGGGACACCACATATCCTTGCTAAGGGAAAGGATTAGTAAAAGCAATAGTTTGAAAAGGTGAAGTATTTGGAGTAGCCAAAACCATGGCTTGTTGTCCTCTATATGTTGCTTGTGCTTCCCACAACTGACACATTTGGGCTAAAAGGGGACAATCGTGAGTATAATGGCCATGGACACCACAACAAGAACAATGCTTGTTTGTATGAAGAGGCATGTCTTGCTTGGGTTGATTTCCCTGTTGTTGGTTGTTATCGTTTGGTCGGTTCCCTTGGCACCCTGGATTACTTTGCGCGGGTTGGTTTTGTTTTCCTTTCCTCTTTTTTCTTGGAATTTGGAGGATCGGTCATGCTTTGTTATGCATACACCTGACTCAGAGGGGGAGGTGGCTACTACGATGGAAGTTTAGAAGACATAGGAGCACTGGGCTATTGATAAGGATAGAAAGGAGTTTGAGCAACATTGGGGTATACAAGTTGAGCAACCGTAGGCCCTCACATCAGTTGATACAATGGGGAAAATGTGCTTTATCTTTGATACATGTTGCTGGGAGGGGGATAAGTGCTAGAGGAGCTAGCCCCTCCCTAAGGGAAACCATAACCCATGGGAGGATGATTATATGAATGCTAAAGAGATCCAATAATACCGTCGGTGGTGTGATATGTCCCTGGTGCATTGGCACCGTTGGCGCTAGAATCAACACTTGGACTGCAACAAGCACCTGACCAGACACATATTAAACTCTAAGGAAATTTTAAATTTTTTTTTTTATGGGATTGGAAGATGGTATAAATTATTATTTACTGAAAAGATATTTCAGTCAAATCCATAGTTATACTAATGAAGGTATTGTAACTTGATGTTGTAGCAAGGTGCAATTTTTTAGTCTACGAGAGGAAATTGTGAGATGAGAGAAGAATTCATAGGTTTTTGAAACATAAATCTACTACATTTAGTAGAAATTCACAAAATTACTTGTTTGACAATATTCCATTGACATAAAGATATTTCTAGTCTGATAATTTTCTCACTGAAATATCATGAATAATAACTATCATGAGTGATGCTCTTCCACTGTTATAACATATATTTTATCAGGAATTCTCACTGTGTGAGACTAACAAAAACTGATCAAACACATAACTTGCTTAAGAGACTAATAAAAACACATAACTGTATGATGATTTTCAAAATGGAACTGGAAGAAAGGAGATATGGAAACACAAGTAAAGTATACAATACACACAAAAAATTGGTAATAAGTCCTTAGTAGTATCATTCCATTTCATTCACAAAAAATATTACAGATCATATAAGTCAAAATTCTATAACCACCAACCAACCCTGACTTCCTATTAGTTTGGCATATATATACAAAATATGATACTCTCATTTTCCACAGAAAAAGGTAAATCTATTTCATAAGTCATTACAACCTCGTGCAAGAGATGAGGCTTATCCCTTAATCTTAATTACAAAGTGCTACATTAAAAACAATATAAACATCATGAAGGCACCATAAAGGTTGTCACATTTGAGTCTGGCATTTTCAAAATAAGCCCACTTTTTGACTGGTTGTGTGAGGTGGAAGCCTATTTGAAGACCACTCTTATGTTTTAGTGCAACCAATCTTTAGCAAAATTTGTAAAAACAGTGGGAGTGAGAGGTGGTTGTCTCCTTCAAAACATAAACATGATATTTCAGAGAAAGATGGATATAAGACACATGTCAACATTCATTGCAACTGAATAACCTCTCCCCATCACCTGTTTAATTTCACCATCATTATTCAAAAACAAAAAGTGGCCCATTTCCAACACATGTTGATATTTCAAAATAATTTCAACCTTCGCAGAAAAGGTATCAATAACCGGAAAACATGGAAAATTTACCCAAAACGTTTTCTCCAATTTAGCCTTGTCCTTCATTCATCAAAGGTTTAGAATAGAAGCAAAGATTCTTATGGCTTTTGATTTAGTTACCCTTTTATCATACCTCCTTTTCCGTGCTTGGCTCTTTGACTGAGCTTTATTCTTCCTTTCAATTTTGTCTCCTGGGCTTTCTTCAATGTTGATAATTTCATCCCTTAGTTTAGGATTGGAAATCAGCTTGTTGTTTATCCTGAGTGTGTTTCTTGGTCTAGTATGAGGTCTTTTGACATAGGGATTAGGGATGAATCTCGACCTCTTTCCTCCATGTATAAATTTACTAGACTATGCCTCTTCATCTTCTGACTCTACATACTCAGGATCACTACTATCTTCAAATGAGGAATAGGAATGTATTTCATTTTTATTCCTCTTCTTTATCAAAGAAAAAATGGAGGATACTAATTTAGTGAAGGTAGGATCTTCTTCTATGGTAAACTCTGTAATTTTCTGTTTGCCTTTCCTAAGAGAAAGAAAAACTTGTGAGAGGGTGGGCTCAGTGAGAGATGTGCCACTATTTGGATGCACTTAAGGAGATGACTCAGGAATCTAGCTTGAACTTTTCATACCAAGGTTGAATTCCATTGGTGAGAAAATAGGCTTAGGTGTAAGAAGATCAAGTTTGACTTCCACTAGTTCTTCTGCAATGAAAATTTTCTTCTTAGGTTGGCTTCTTGAAGAGGAGGAAAATTGTTATTTATTCTTTGACTTAGGCTTCTTAGGAGAATATGGTGAACTATGTCAAACAGGGGGAACGCTGGTTTTCTTATTGATGTCTTTATTCTTTGGCCTCCCTACCTTTCTACTGTAATTAATACAACCAAACCCTTCCTCTCTTCAAAACCTATCCCAAGTAATCTTCTTCTTTTTGAGATGATAGAAAACTAAAATTTTAATCAGCGCTCTATGATACAAATTATGCAAGGAGTAATTTTGGATTTTTTGTAGCTTGAGGGACATTTTAAGAAGAGATTTATACAGAAAATAGGGTAGGTTTAGAGGTTTTTCTCCTGAGATGTGGGCCAGGATTTTCAACTGATAACAATGAACAAAAGAAAAAATCCCTTTCCATGTGATGTATTTATGGACTGAGGTAATAACATGTTGCCACTCACCTTTAAAACAAGAAATGTGAGCAGTTGAATTCCATTTCATATCGACATATTCAGGCTTAAGGTAAGAACTTACTTTTTTAGGTAGAAATTTTCTTTTAAACCAATGTTCACCGATTGCAGAAGGCTGGGTAGCACTAGCTATGATAGCCTTGGAAATGTTGAATGTTTTTCTTCCTAACCTGACCTTTTCGACATCGAAAGACTCAACAAAAGTTTCAGCGAGTGCCACGTTCCCCCCCATAAAACTTCTGGAGGAATTTATACCAACCTGCAGATATGAATTGTGATTTTTCCCTTACATCCACAAATATTGTGTTAGCAGGCTCTAACCTATTTACCTTTCCTCCTTTCCTCATTTTCCAATAGCTAAACTGCTCACGGATACAACTATTGAACTCTAGTTGAAATGTTGTCTACGAAACCTAAGATGGCTTGCTTTGAAACATGAGACCGTCACTAGGATTGGTTTTTTGTTTACTTGTATCATACACGAAGGCCTTAGGTTGAGTGATAACTGAGCTCTCTCCTCTAATTTTGTGCCGGCAATTACGACAAGGAGCAATGACACATTTTTGAAATGATTCAAAAGCTAGTGCCAAGTCATACCATTAAGCTTCGCATTTCCACCTTATATTTACATGTGCTTTATTCCTTGTATAAATATTAATCTAGCACGAACCTACATATTAACATGCATTACTGATGCAGTTAAAAAATGTACACATTAATATTCAATGGAGTAACAATTTATGTTAGACAGAAAACCAAAACCATCGAACTCCCCATATGTGATAGAGTTCACACTCTCTAAACTTGGTTCATGAACAATTTATACATCTATTACTTTTCTTTTTAGTGTGCAGTTCTAACTCTCAAATAACATGAAATGTAGAGGCAACAACCTATATTTCCCAAATTTTATATCACTTGAAATTATTCACTTCATACAGATTCAACATAGATGGCATTCAAATGCAGATATCAACACGAGTTTGAACACAATTATTACCATACAAGAAATGGTGCCTAAGGGAAATTACACCGGACTTGAGTTACTGCTAATGCAGTTACGAAATTGGAATTAATTCTAGCTTTGCGTTACTGCTCACAAAGTTACAACATCCCAAGTCACACTAATATCATGTTATAACTCCACGGTGATAGCATCATAAAATATAGTGCAGTCTTGGCAGTAAGGCCTACACGCCGACGTCGGTTGTAGTCTTTAGTACCCGATTTTCCTTTACAAAATTATCTCTAGCATTCTCCAATTCCTGCATTCAAAATTATCCTGCCTCTGCATTCAGTATACAGCGTTGATTTCCTCCTACGCTGGCCAATTCCACCTTTAGCTTTCATCCTGACTTCACCATCAACGTTGGTTCTATTTTCCCATACATTACTACAATTAACACACTTGTTTATTGCATATATATTTTTGCAGAGTCAATAAACAAATGAAAACATGGAATGACAAAAATATAACTATATTGATTCACATGGGCCAAATATTTCCTTAATTTCCCCTTTGCGTTTGTAGTCTTCACACTGGCACTATTGGTTTTTCCTCTCTACTTCCCTATTATTTGTACTTGAATATGAAACTGTTCTTCTTAGAATAGATTTATTCTCGATTTTTTCCAACAAATCAATACCTCCCTATTTTTAAGTGCTTATCCCTACTTGGCTCTATTTCCACGTAGGGAAAGAAACCAATTCCTAATTTTATTCCTAAGTAATTAAAAAATACAAAACAACTAACTACTCTCATAAATAAATAAATAATAAATTATTAATACTAATGTTTATTCCTCTTGGATTAGCCACAACATGTGAACATAAAATCACATTACTGGCTAAGTCCAAATGCTCCTGCATCAGACTCCTGGGGAAGATAAAGAGAAATGATCTTGCAATGCTTCAGGATCTACTCCAACTTCTGTAGCTCTGCTGCAATCATCCAACTGGCGTCTTCCACTGGTTTTCTTTTCCATTTGACTAAATACTGATAATAGGTTTGACCCCTGGTTTTTTTTAATACTCTTTTATCCAAAATGGCTTCAGCTTCTTTCTTTCCTATTTTGGGCATCTGCACTTCCCAATTTACTATCAGGTTTTCTTCTATTGTGGAGTCCCCTTATGGTTCTTCTTCTATTTCTTGGTATAGATATAAATCTGCAACATTGAATATTGGCGATATTCCAATTCCTATTGGAGATTTAACTTCATATGTATTTGAAGAAAATTTCCTTACAATTTTACATGGCCCTATCTTCTTCATTTTTAATTTGTTATAAGTTTCAATAGTAAATATTTCTTTCCTTAGATATACCATGACTAAGTCACCCACTTGGAATTCCTTTTCTCGCCTCCTCATATCCGCTCTTTGCTTGTATTTGCTACTTCTTGCATGAAATCTATTTTTGACATCTTCATGTAGTTTCTGCATCTGTTCTACAATTTCTTCAGCCTTTGTGCTCCTTACCTCTTGTTTTCCCAGATCTCTGAGTTCATACACACCTCTTCGATGCATTCCAAAAGAAATCTGGAATGGAATCATACCAATACTTTGAATTGGGTATCATTTTAAGCAAAATTATCTTGAGAAAGGGCTAAATCCCATTGTTTAGGATATTTATACACCAAGATTATCAATATGTTTCCCAAACTTATATTCACTACCTCGGTCTGTCCATCCATTTGAGAATGATATGTTGAAATGAAACTAAGGTTGGTACCCAATTTCTTCCACAAATTTCTCCAGAAATGTCCCACAAAATTGGTATCCTGGTCAGACACAATGCTTATAGGTAATCCATGTAATCTTATGACTTCTGAAAAAAACAGACTAGCAATATGTGTTGCATCACTTGTTTTCTTGCATGCAATAAAATGAGCCATTTTAGAAAATCTATCCACAACAACATAAATGGAGTCATTTCCCCTTTGAGTTTTTGGAAAACCCAAAAAAAAGTCCATACTAACTGCATCCCATGGTCGGTCGGGTATTGGTAATGGTTGATACAATCCTGTATTCTAACTTTTCCCCTTAGCGTGTTGAGAAATCCTGCATTTTTCCACAAACTATTTAACATCAGTTTGCATCTTTGGCCAGTAATAAAAAGTATTTACCTGAGCAAAGGCTTTTTCCTGTCCAAAATGTCTGGATATGCCTCCACTATGTTTCTCCTTATTTATGTTTTCCCTCATAGAACATTTAGGAATACATAATTTATTACTTTTGAATAGCAATCCTCCTTGGATAAGATAATCCAACCACTAGCTTCTATTATGGACTACTAGATTTTTTACAACTACATAAATTTCTTTGAACTCAACATCATATTTATACATTTCAACCATTTCCTCGAATCCTACAACACCAATTTGTAATTCCTGCATAATTAAGTTCACCTGCTCAAAGAATTAGCAACTTTGTTCAATTTACCACTCGTATGTTTGATTACAAAAGTGAAACTTTGCAAATATTCTACCCATTTGGCATGTTTCTAATTTAATTTTGGCTGATTGTTTATAAACTGTAATGCATGGTTATCAGAATATAACACAAACTCTTTTGGCAACAAATAATGTCTCCATTTTTTTTAAAGCCTGTAAAATAGCATAAAACTATTTGTCATAAGATGAATATTTATTCTTTAATTCATTTAGTTTCTCACTGAAGTATGCTATTGGTTTCTTCTCTTAACTCAAAACTGCTCCAATCTTAATTCCACTAGCATCAGTTTCAACCTGGAAAACCTTCTCAAAATTTGGTAATGCTAAAACTAGTTTTTTAGTAATTTTTTTCTTCAACAATTTAAAGTTTCGATCTGCTGCTTTTGTCCATTTGAATGGCTGATTAGTTTCTCTGATTTTTTCAATAATGGGTGCACAAATCTGACTAAAGCTTCAGATAAATTTTCTATAGAAACTTGCAAGACCATGGAAGCTTCTTACCTCAAACATGCTTCTAAGAGTTGGCCAATTCACGATTACTTGGATTTTTTCTGGATCCATTTTCAACCCTTCCTTAGAGACTACAAATCCCAAATAAATTAGTTCTTCTTTCATAAAGCTGCACTTTTTCAAATTTATTAGTATTTTTTCATTTTGCAAAGTTTTTAGAACTAATTTAAGGTGTTCTATATGCTCCTCTTTACTTCGACTGAAAATGAGAATATCACCAAGATAAACAATCACAAACTTGCCTACATATTCCTTCAAAACTTCATTCATTAACCTCATGAAGGTACTGGGTGCATTAGTAATCGCAAAAGGCATTACTAACCATTCATACAAACCATTGTTTTTTTTTAATGTGGTTTTCCACTCATTCCCTTCTCGAATCCTTATCTGATGATACCCAGTCTTCAAATATATCTTAGAAAAATATGTCGACCACTTAAACAATCCATTAAATCATCCATTCATGGTAAAGGAAAATGATACCTGATGGAGATTTTATTTATGGCTCTAGAATCTGTGCACATGCACCATTCACCCCCTTTCTTTGGAATGAGTACTATTGGTACAACACATTGACTGAAACTTTCTCTTATTAATCCTTTATCCATTAATTCTTGCACTTGTCTTCCAACTTCGATATTTTCTTGCGGTGTTAACCTGTTGGATTCTTTATTTGGAAAACTTGCTCTAGGGATTAGATCAATGTGGTGAATAATACTCCTGATGGGTGGTAATGCATTTGGCAACTCATCCACAATAATATCATAAAAATCATTCAACAGATTTCGAATTTATTCAGGTAAATATTCTAAATTTGTCGAAGTTAAAATTACCTTGGGTCTCCCTACAATAGCAAAATGCATCTCCTTGCCTTTCTCGACTTCTTGCAATAGGGTTTTACCACTCATCAACATAACGTTGTTTCCAGGTGCTTCCTCGTCAGCTTCAACTTTCAATGGTAGCAGTGTATGCTTCTTCCCATATTTCTCGAGAGTATAAGTGTTTCTTCTACCATCATTTATGGATTTTCGATCAAATTGCCAAGGTCTTCCTAAAAATACGTGACATACATCCATCGGCATTACATCACATAAAATAACATCCATATAAGTACCAATCTAGATTTCGACCTTGCTTTTTTCAGTTACAATAATTTGATGGCATTTTTGGAGCCATGATACTTTATAAGGAGTGGGGTGTATTGTTTTCTCTAACTTCAAATTTTCCACCATTTCTGTAGAAACAAGGCTATCAGTACTTCCACTATCAATTACCAATTTGCAACACTTACCTTTTGACTTACATACAGTTCTAAACAGATTCTTTCTCTGAGTTCGTTCTTTGGCTTCCTTAGTTGCTTTAAGCAATATCATTTTCAACAACAATGATTCTCTAGCTTCAGGTGGTTCCTCTTTGGCTGTTGTCTGAGGAATTTCTTCTTTTGTTTCAGTAACATTCACATTTCGCTAGGTTGTTGGTCTATTGTGAGGACAATCCCATGACCCATGTCCCCACTCACCATATGTAAAGCACCGAATATATCTTCCTCGGCCTCTACCTTTGGCCACAAAACTTCCGCGACCAGAGTCTCCTTTCTGTGGTGATCTATTACTCGAACTCCCTGCTTCATTCTGGGAGTGTTGAAATTTGGACTTAAATGTTCCTCTTCCTCTTGCCAGACTCTTTCCTCTATTCCTCTGATTTTGTTTGTGCAACATTTTCTCCTCTTCCATCAAAGCTAATTGATAAGAATCCTCAATCATCTTCAATTTTAATAAGCTGATTTCATCCTGTATTTCATATCTTAACCCATTTACATATCTAGCTAATTTTTCTGTTTCATCTTCAACATGTCCCGCTCTAATACTCAGCTTATAAAATTCTTCAGTATATTCTTTGATAGTCATCCCTTTTTTCTTTAAGTTTTTCAATTGTCTAAAAAGATTTAATTGATAATATTTCAACATAAAATTACCTTTCAATTTACTCACCATATTATACCGTTGATTGATTTTTGGTTTCCCTTTTCTTTCTCTGGACAATTGCAATTCATCCCACCATAGCGCTGCATGAACCTTCAATCTCATGGCTACAAACTTCACTTTCTTCTTGTCATCGATTTCTTCATAGTCGAAGTATTTGTATAATGAACTGATCCAGCCCATTATTAATTCCACACTAAGGTTTCCATCATATAAAGGTACTTCTACCTTTGGTCTACTACTGGCCTTTGCTAGCATCTTCATAACTTTAGCTGCCTCGCTTTCTTCCTCTATTTCTTCTTTGGTGGTATCTTCTTCATCTGCACTGGAAATTCCATCATCTATTGCCCTCCTCTGAGTAGTCTCTATTGTTTCCATCCTTGTACGTAAGTGTCAGATTTCTTCTAGCAGAACTGCATTTTCTATAGGTCTCCCTTGATCTATTCCATCTCCCCTTCTAGGCGACATTCTCTACAATTCTCAAGAACAACTCAATGGCTCATATACCAAAAATTGATGCAGTGAACAAATGTGCACATTAATTTTCAGTGGAGTAACAATTTATTTTAGAGAGAAAACCAAAACCATCAAACTCCCCATATGTGATAGAGTTCACACTCTCTAAACTTGGTTCATGAACAATTTATACATCTATTACTTTTCTTTTTAGTGCGCAGTTCTAACTCTCAAATAAAATGAAATGTAGAGGTTGCAACCTATATTTCCCAAAGTTTATATCGCTTGGAATTATTCACTTCATATCGATTCAACACAGATGGAATTCAAATGAAAATATCAACATGAGTTTGAACACAATTATTACCATACAAGAAATGGTGCCTAAGGGAAATTACACCAGGCTTGAGTTACTGCTAACGTAGTTATGAAATTGGAATTAATGCCAGCTTTGCATTATTTCTCACGCAATTACAACATCCCAAGTCACACTGATATCACATTATAACTCCATGGTGATAGCATCATAAACAATAACACAGTCTCAACAGCAAGGCCTACATGTCAACGTCGGTTGCAGTCTTTAGTACCTGATTTCCCTCTACGACATTATCTCCAGCATTCTCCAATGCCCGTGTTCAACATTTTTTTGCTTTTGCATTTAGTCCACATCGTTGATTGCGTCCTATGCTGGTCGATTATACCTTTAGCTTTCATCTTGACTTCGCCATCGATGTTGGTTCTATTTTCCCATACATCCCTGCAATTAACACACTTGTCTATTGCATATATATCGTTGCAGAGTCAATAAACAAAAAAAAAACATGGAATGATAGAAATATAACTATATTGATTCGCATGGGCCAAATATTTCCTTAATTTCCCCTCTACGTTCGAAGTTTTCACACTGGCGCTCTTGGTTTTTCCTCTCTACTTCCCTATTAATTATAATTGAATATGAAACAATTCTTCTTAGAATAGATTTATTCTAGAATTTTTCCAACAAATCAATACCTCCCTATTTTTAAGTTCTTATCCCTACTTGGCTCTATTTCCACGCAGAGAATGAAACCAATTCCTAATTTTATTCCTAATTAATTAAAAAATCAAAACAACCAACTACTCTCATAAATAAATAAGTAATAAAATATTAATAATAATGTTTATTTCTCTTGGATTAGCCATAACATGTGAACATAAAATCACATTTCTGGCTAAGTCCAGATGCTCCTGCATCAATATTTTCACTCAAATAGTAAAACATTTACAATATATGATGAAGAAGGATGTTGTATTTAGATGAAATCAAGAAGAGAAGGAAGCTTTCATGAAGATAAAGGAGGCTATTGTTGCAGTTCCCACCTTGTACATCCTGAATTTCAATAAATAATTCATGTTATATACATTTTCTTTTGACTTCTCTCTTACAATTATTCTGACGTAGAAGGACAAGAAAGGGAGTGAATGACCAATATATTTTATGAGCATAGGGATTTAAGGATATGAATTAAAATATCTAGACATTGAAAAATAATCCTAAATTTTTTCCAAAGTAGTGAAACATTTTAGGCCTTATATTATGATAAGGCATGTCAAAGCAATCATTACCCATCTCGCAGTTTGAATGTTATTCGTACAAAAAGAAATTGGAGAATGAAGAGGGAATTGGATGACTTCACTGCAAGAATATGCCCTTGAATTCAAACTTTCACATACCATCAAAGGTCACATATTTTGTAAACTTGATGCAGAAGCCCTATATCCCAAAGTAGAATACAATTAAGATTGGGATAATCAAATCGAAATGTATAGTTGGATTCTATGCACAGGTCCACTACTGAACCATTTTGGTATAAATAACTAAAGAAATATTTGGAACATGGAACATTTCCCTCTGATTTATCAACCAAGCAAATATATTTCATCTGACTCAAATTAAATCATTATCAATTGATAAACGACATTTTTTCATAATACATCACAATGGAGTCTTATTGTGATGCTTGCAAACACTAGAAGTAGATAAAATTTTATTTGAACTTCATTATGGTCTAAATGGATGTCACTTCGTTGGTGACACCACGAAACATAAAATAATTCAAGAAAAAATATTATTGTCCAACTATGTTCAAATATGTGGATTCTTATGCCAAAAAATGTCTTGTATTTCAAAAGTGTGCCGAGAGAGAGATAATAACAATCGATCCATTGCAATTAGTTAAAGTTGAAGAATTTTTTTCGCAACAGGGTTTAGATGTTATCGGTGATACTTTTTCACATTCTTCTAAAAAAAATCGATATATTATTACCACTACAGATTATTTCACATGTTGGGTTGAATCCATACCACTCAAGCAAATCAATGATCAAGTGGTGGAAATGAAAAAGGCCCGTTCCAAATTTGCCACTCATTAATGAAGAATCAAGAGGTTGTTTGATAATAAATATGAGAGTGGCAAGGAATTCCAAGTAGGTGACCTTGTGTTGAAGTGCGATAAACCCCATGAAGAGAAAGGAAAGTATAACAAGTTCCAATCCCTCTTGTTGAGTCCATTTTTCTTCCATGAGAAACTTGGTCTTAACACTTATCGATTGCAAACCTTACATGAGGAGATGGATTCTCTCCCTATAAATGGCCAAGATTTGAAAACTTATTTTAGATGACATTTTTTTTGGTAGTTTTTCCTTGTAATATTTCGATTCATCCCTTTTCCTTTCCTTTTATTTTATTTTTCTATATTGTTCCTTTGTTTTGAATTCTATTATAAAACCGTTATACATAACTAATTGGTTTTGTACATAGATAACTCAACCATATAAATAAATAAATGATTCTTTACTAATGTTGTGAATTATTTTATAGTAATTTTTCATCTGTTGGCTAGAATTTAATCTTTGTCAATTGGTTAAGTCTTTGGCATATATACAAGCTTGCATTGTTCACATGAAAATAAGAATTGAGTCTTGTGGGGAACTTTATTAAGTTGGTAAAGCCTAAAATTTTAATAGAATATTTGTAACTTAATTCATATCTAATAAATTGATTGTGTGTGTGAATTTATCAACCCATTGGATAGATAAGACACATGAAGAAAAGTGAAATTTATGAGAAAACCCATTTCAGAAAATCTTAAAGTCTCTAAACAACAAGGAAAAACACTTTTATTTCATAAAGCTAATTGAGATCCGACCACATCCACCCTGGAATCAAATGCCCAAAAATAATAATGCAAAAAAATTGCATCCAAATAAAATCAATAAAAGGATAAAGGAATGAGAAAGTCTTCTCACATAAAAGGGTGATGAAAGTAACTTCGTTAAGGCTATGGATGATCGATGGAAGTGAAGAAATATTTTTGTTCCTTGAGTGACTCCATTAGGGCTATGGAAACTTTCTAGCATTGGAGAAACACTAGAGACTCATCTTAATTCTAAGCATTTTAAACCCAATTTCATCATATTTCCATTTCTCATCAAAACTTTTGATGTGCGACCTTCACTAAAATCAATGTTATGAATAAAGTCCAATCTAGTTAACATAGGGACAAAATCACTAACTGAGATCAAACAAGTGAACATCTGATACCCACACAGTCAAATAAATACTTCCCAAACACATTAGGTTTTATCATCGATAAGGCTAAACCAATGATGCTAAGGTTAAACCAGTGATTCACAAATTGTTGTAGAAGATACAACAACCATAAAAATTTTATGAGAAGAGGAAAAATGTTAAGGTCCCCTATTTCAAAACCTTAAACATTTATGTGATATAACCCTTGTAACTATTGATCATACCTTTAAGCTACACGGATGAGAATTTTTTTGGCTTAGAAAATTTTAAAGGGTGAAATTTGCATCGCAACTCTATAGTGCATTGTATCGCAACCCCATAACAAAGTTATTCATTGCAACTCTTTTTGCGACAACAAAATAAATGCACATTCAATTCACCTCCCATGGTGAAAATTCCACATATAGAAACCACCTCCCATTTCATTTTCATCAAGTTGTATTAACACAAGCCTCTTTTTCTTCTTGCACTACGCAATTTACTACCACTTCCCTATCATCTGAGGTTGTGTTGTACCACCTAGAATTTAATATTTGTGCCACATTACTGGTAGGTATTGTGCTCCTTTCTCCTGTAATATTTTTTTGTCAGTGAACTAAGTGCTACCAATTTTTTTGCAACCATTAACCTACCTGGCCCTCCACCTACCACTATATACATATTAACATGGCTAAATTTTACCTACTACTCCAATGCTTGGACGTTTCTCCCATTTTTCTCGTTTCCACTATAATGCATCTTCATATATCATATCTTCATTGTTGCCTTTCCTAATGCACAATGCACATCATGCCTTAATATGTTATTGCATCACAAGTTTTTCTATTAGTCTGATCGTTCATGTTACACCACGACACAACTTCTTTGTGCACCATGCAATAGAAGTTTTTGATGCACTGCATTGCCTTATCAAAACTCATATGATGTTTTATCGCAAGTTTTTTTGGAAAAACTAACTTCCAGTATTGCACTCAACACATTCCTCTTACTTGGCCTATGATAAGATGATTTGATGCATCATATAATGATATTGGAATTCATTTTTTCACTACATCGCAGTCTTTTTTTTAACCTAACTTCCTTCCTTGCTCCACAATGCATTCCAAAGCCTCAAACTACATTGATTTTTTGCAGTGTGCACCAAGTATTTTAGTTATATAATTTCTTTATTTTAATGAATGTCTACGATATTCCAAGTTCATATGGCCTATATTATTTTAGTATATAATCATCTAAAGATATGTCCCCTCTGAGGAGAAGAAATAGACAATAACTTGTGGAGAAAGAATCAGAAGAAATTCGCGTTGCTTTAGTGCTTACATATGTCGATACAAGGTGATTTAGTGATAAGCCTATTTCCTATGGCTGGTTAGAGATCTATCATCTATTCACAAGGAGAGAATACATTGATGGAGAGGAAGACATAAATGTGTATCAGAATGTTAGAATCATGGTTACACAAAATACCCTCTCATTCAATAATGTTTCCATGTGATGAGACTATTGAGTGGATAATCAAATGTATTGATATTAAATAAATGATTATTAGAGATAACCACGAAAACAAAATTACTTCACTCACCTATCCTTGAATAGTGGAACACTACAAACTACCTAAACATTAAGTGGCCTTCTCAGTGAGTTGGTATCACAAGTTCAGTTTGGGAAACAAAGATATTTTAAGGAGCTGGTGGAAAGACCCTAACAAGTTAAAAAGCAAAGAAAACAAAATATATAAGAAAATTCTACTTATAAAATCTTATCATATGGTTAGATCTATTTTTTGTATACTTTATGGCAAGGCCACAACAGATTTCTTTGATGAAAATTGGGCTCCACTTATGTATACATGCACCCACAATGGAATCATATTAAATTGGTTTGAAACCATTGCAACATCTATTTAGGCTAGGGTTACAGAGGCTCAAGATATAGTAGATGGATAATAGTCAGAATTTTATATGGCTTCATTTATACTTGATTGTATATGTTCAAGATGCAAGTTTGAAATGATGGGGTGGAGGTGGACTCTCACCCCTCACATTCATCCCATGCATATCTAATGCAAGGAATTTTTGGAAAGCTAACATGCATCATCATACATGAAAATAGTTGAAGGATTTGTTTCACTGCTATTCCACATTATATTTGACCATGATTCACCTTGTATGTCAAATCACTCTAAAGAAGCATTACAATAATTTTCTGACTAGTTCACCCCATTGGAATCAACATACATCAAATGTTTCGGGTCATAGAAGCCACTGCAAATTAATTTTGTAATATGTTGTGTATTAGGTGACCGCAGGAGTTGGTGGGAATCTATCATGGCTAAATAAGGAACCATTGCCTCCGTACCCATTTTATGTAGGCATGTACTGTATAAATAATTTCAAAGAGACACAGGCAGAAGCTATGGACCTAGAGCATTTCCAATTTGGAGAGCTTAACTTCTATAGATATGAACCAAGGGGAGTGGTCATAGCCCATTACTCCCAATGCAAGCATGGGTGGACTTACTTGTCACAAATCAAATAAGATGAGGAAAAAAAATTGTTACAATGTTGTATAAGCCTTAGCAAACATGATTCGCTCTATAGGAGAACCTTCCAAAGGGAAGGATGCAAAAGATAAGAAGATTTCTCAGAAAATAGAAAGTGAAAAGGAAGTAGATAAAAAATAAAAGGAGAAGAAACTAAAAGAAGACCTACAATTGAAGAAAGAGAGAGAGAAGAAAGAGAAGGAAGAAGAATAAAAAAAAAGAAAGGGAATAAAGAGATAGGTTATAAAAGGAAGAAGAATAAAAAAAGAAACAAGAGGAAGAGCATCTTGAAAGGGAGAGATTAAAAAAACAAGCCCATGATTAGTTGAGGATAAAATAACAACAAGAAAATGAAGCCTAGAATGTAGGAAATGACTATTTTACAACATGGGTTTCAATCCATTAGCCTCAGTTCAACGCCATGAATATGAGACCATTTTCCAATTGGAGAAATGGGTATCACTATAGGTGATGGAAATCAAGTTATGAACTTAACAAGATTCTGCTTCGACAAAAATAACAAGCGATTTTTCCAATAAAGGAGGATATATCTAGCCCAGGAACCAACAAAACCTATCTTGATGACCTCATATAGGAACATAGTATCCAAACTTAGACAATCCATTGGTCATAGTCTCAACAATAATAGAATTTTCCTCGACAATGGAAAATAATATTTAATGTAAAAGGTGAAGGAATAATAAAAGAGCCTAAAAAAATCACATTGATAAATTGAAAGGTTCCACAAGGAAAATAAATTTATATCGACCTCAAGCTCTTAAAAAAAATATTATCAAAACACAATCTTAGAAGCGAATAAATTTTTAGAAGACATTGTGAAGCAGTAGTATCGGGAGTGTGGGAAATTCCAGAAGATGGCTTTCGTGCTCATATCGGTGAAAATGTAATTAAAGAAAAATGTGTGAAACTAAAGGACTCCTTAGTAGAAATTTATATAATGCATGAATGGAGTAAATAACACTTTCCTTCACCATAGAATTTGCTAAGGAAAGGTGAATTGGGTAGGGAAAGAGATTAGGATTTCCCTCCGAGCTTAAGAAAATCTTCAAAAATATGTGATGAAAACTATGGGAACTTATAAACAACACCACATAATTATGGGGAGGCTAATAAAAACTAAAAAATTAGTATGCATTAGAGTATGTGGATAGGTGAGGTGCAAATAAAAAATTGAACATGAAATACAATAAATGTTGCATGCATGAAAAATAGTTATCTCATAGAAGGATACAAAACCAACCAAAGGAGCATTAGGAAAACACCTGGTGGAGCCCACAAGGTAACACACCATGCTTTATTGTGTCACAAAATCCAAGTTGACCTAAAGACAATGGTGCCTAACACCTACGAATATGAAGTTGACAAAATCCTAATGACGTGATTAATCTGAAAGACATTATTATTTAGAATATGAAGTTATTAATGAGGGGAAATTTTCAATAAAGATTTTCTATTGCAGTAGATTACAAGGCTTGGCACACCCATATGACCCAAGGGTTACAAACTAAAGTGAAATCCTTTCCAATTTCGGATTTAAGCTCATCATAGGTATTTGTTTTATTTATTTTGGAATTTTAATGTAATTATGTAAAAGAAAACAAAGTTAGAAACTCAAGTAAATTATAAATTAGACTTGAGGGTAGGCGAAGAGTCATGGGAGGTGAATGATCACCTCATTTTGTATAAATATAACCCTATAGGAAAGAGAAGGGTAACTTTAGCTTTTTGACTCTAGGATTTTGAAGGGGGAAGCTTGTAACTTCCTCAAGGATTAAGTTCCATCTTTATACACCCCCACTATTGGATTTCTTGAAGATACTTTTTGACTTAGCATTGAATGTTTCAACTCTAATAATTAGAAGTAGGAAAGGCTACGACAATGATTTTCTATCATGTGATATGGAATTTGTAAGAATATTCTCATTGTTGTTCGATAATATATGATTTTTGTAATTTTGTGGAAATTTAATGAACTATTTTGTTAGATATAAACTCTTGTTATTATAAGAACTTCTTGTTGATTTTTACATGTGATAATGCCAATTGTTAATTGTGAATTGTTTTACAATTAATAGTTAGTATACTTTAGTCTTCATGAGTCTTAATTACATATTTCTATCACTATTTATTTAAGATTCATGATCATTATAAATCTTATAACATTATTTGTGTAAACTCATTTAAATTATTTTCATTAAAGCTCATTTCACTTGCATTTCATCATGGGATTTATTTAGATTTCCCTTTCATATTTCATCCATCCAAAATCTAACTTTCACAAAAACATAATATGGCCACCTGACCAACAATCCATATGGAAATTTCATTAAAAATGGTGTGAATTCTAATTTGGGCATCATACGAGAGAGATCTCGTTATGACTGTAAGCAGTGAATTCAACCCTGTTAACATAGGGATAAAGTTAAAATGGTCATGGATAAAGACATTATAATGGAGACAATTCTTAACCTGCTAGATAAGCTATTATTGGTATATTTTGTGGAAAATTAATGCACTTGGAGACCTTGAGGAAGTGGTTGGAAGATAATTCACTTTCAAAGCTAGGCTTTTCCTTGTAATTCCATGTCTTCTCTAGAGGCTAGTTGTGCTTCAAATTCAAGACAAAAGAGGGTATAAATTTTATAGTGAAGCAAAATTGTTGTTGGGAATCTTTTGGTTTGGCCTTAAAATATTAGAGGGTATCTTAAATCCCAAGAGGGAATCAATATCTTCATTGCAACTTTGGGAAATTATTCTAGGTATCACTATGATGGTTTATTGGTCATGAGTAGGACTAGAATAACAAGTATGACCATTTTTGGGCTTGTGTGTAGGTAGAGGTTAACATGAATGTTTAAATGGAAGCTACTTTTGGATTCAAAATATAAATTAGTGGAGAATCCTCTTTGGATTTTTTGGGTTCCATGAAGTCAACTATTTTCAAGTGCAGTGCAATATAACTTCTCTACAGAAGTCCTCCTTTAGAGAAATTTGGAAGATGAAGGATTCTGAAAAGGATATAGTGGAGGAAAAATTGGTGGGAAACACGACAAAATCTAGGGTGGAAGACTCTCAAGACAAAGAATCAACCCCTACAATAAAGTAAATGATGGATATTATCTTGGCTACCTATGAACCATTGGTTTATCTCTTTGGCATGTAATTTTTCCCTCTTGTTTTTAATATTTCTGAGAAGGTAATATAGGAATCATAAACTCTTAAAGCTCCACCTTTAAATTTCCCTCTCTTCTTCTCATTCATTATCCTACTCGTATTAGTGACTCTCTTCCCTTAAACCTTTTATTTTCTTACAAACAATTTTTATGTTGATGAAATAAAAAGCTCCAAAACTTCGTGCTCCATCTAGGGTGTCTATAGGGAAGGAGGATGGTAGTTCCTCTCTCCCTCTTGTTCTGTTTTTTAATCTTCAAGAGTAAGTAGGGAAAATCCCTCGATAGAGTCCCATGGTTCAATAATTATAGGTTTACTTCTATAGAAGTCATAATGGCCACAGGTTGGCCAAACTTCCCATGTCTCACTAACTCAAATTTAGGTGTAAAAGGTCATTTGTTGTGGCAAACATTTTACCACTTTTTGGGCCCTTGTAGCAAGGAAACCCCGGAACAATTTTTCACAATGATTTTCTTATCATCCAATTCTCATGGTTGGGGGTGCCCCAAGGTATCTAGCCCTGAAAATAATTCTAAAATCCAATGCTTTGTAATCATGATTCAAGAAACAATGTTCTTGAGTTCCAAACTTGTGTAATCCACCTTTCCCTGGATGGAGGATCAATCCTATAGCTCTTTAGCCTTTGATGATTTTTCAAGAAGATACTTACTGCATGGAGTCCAAATATCAAGGTTATCTCACCTTCTTTCCTCAATTTAGAAATCCTAGTGGAGTTGGAGGAATGTGAATTTTCAAAGAAACACATTTTTTAAGGTGTTTTCAATTTTTTTCCAGTGTGAATCTACCCAAAAGTATGCAGAGTGGGTACTCATTAGATGAAAATTTTAATTCCACATCCAACATGTTCCTACAATTTACATTTGAGTACACCTATAAAGAGACATGCCAAAAATATAATTAAAAAATATATATATATTTTTCTTTCTTTTCCTTCAAAATTTCATAACCCTTATCTTTTTTTTTCTTTTTTTTTCCTTAGGAAGCTCATTTCAGACCTCAAATTTTCCTTAATGTAAATGGTTTTTTCACTCATCTTCTAGACAAGTCCCATTTTTTCAATTTGGAACTTTTAAAATGGACTTTCCCTTTAGGGAGAAATGTCCAAAAAGGTGAGGATAATATAGAGAAGCATATGGATAGGTTCCTTATTTTTTGGGCCCTCATTAATGACCCATGATTATTGAAATATTGGGTACTGTCCATGGGAATTTTATACCATATTTAGATTATCCTAAAGTTGGTAAATAAGGCGTTGAAGCCTCCATCCCGTTTGAAATTCAATCATTCCTGGAGATTCTATTGAGAAGACAATAGAAGACTAGTTACATCAATCTAAACTCATCTGAAATATGATTTCAGGCCATCTTTTATGCATCTATTTGAAAATAACTTGTCTAAAGTGATAAGGCCACAAAGAGATGGGTAAAGGATTTCGACAAGATATCTCAGATTCTTCTTCTCAATACCAATTATAAAATTAATTCTCTCCTTTTAGGGGATGATCCCGACATTCCTTGAATCAAAGAGGAGTTGAGATGGTGCCTCAAAAGTAGAAAAAATTGATTTAAAGAAGGAGATAACAACACCAATTTTTTGCAAAATATTTTTGAGAGCCTCTCAAATTCCCTATTGAATAAATATGAAAGTGATATACCTTTTCCGAAGGGAATATTTGGAGGAGATGAATGAATATTTGAAGCTTTAATTCAAGGAAGAATACATTTTTTCCACTATCTCCTCCCTCAGAAAAGTGGAAATCTTATGTCTTGTTGGCCTCACCATAAAATTTATCTATAATT